>JAGSMP010001334.1:0-51220 GCA_029286625.1 Parnassius orleans
ATATATCCAGGTTATTTGACAATTTATGGGGAAGACTTATGTTCAGTTAAGTGGACTTTTGATAGGTTGTAATGATAACGATGATGAGTTCTATTCTTTCGAATCTTTGCTACCGTTAATATGTCACTACTGGGCACAGGCCACAAAGCTTTTGGCCAAAAAAAGTGCCAACGAGCGATCACCTCAACTGGGGAACTTCTCAGATATGCAGGTTTTCATAATATGTTGGTATATTAGAATTACAGACACGACTTTTCTACAGATTCATTATATGTACAGATTGGAAAACATTGTTATTCTTGAAATTTACTTTTTTATTAACATTGGTATTATAATTGTCTTATTAGCGAGACTATAATAACGAATGGAATAAAGTAAACAAACTGTGCCTTGAATACATATATGTAGGCACGTCTATAAAATACTGGCTAGATCGAGAGTAAAGGTTTTACTCTAGCGAAGCGTTGTTTCTTTTGGTAACGTAGTAACCGTTGTTGTTTATAAGATTTTGGAGAAAAACATCACGGAAAAGCGTACCTGTAATTCTAATATACCAACATATTATGAAAACCTGCATATCTGCATGACCTGCTTAACATATTTTCTTGTATTTTATGTTGTAATGCAAGCATATTTGCGTCATTCATGATGAGTGTATCTGAGGATGATCCCCTTTTGCCTACATCAGAAGTGGGATCAAGTTCCTGTTATCGCCCACATATAATCTTGGAATAATGTGATAAAGGCGTGGTGCTGTGCCGATCGTTCTTGAATGCAAGTTTGCTGTCGGCGTGGGACTCGGCGGCCGGATTATTTAATGCTGCTGATTATTTAATGAGATGAGTGCTCGTAAAAATAAATTAAGTTTCCTATTCTTTTGTTGAACGAATTTTTTTTTTCTGCAGGAGTCCGTCCGTATCTGTAGCGTGCTTTGTTTAATTTGATTGCTGGCGTGTGATATCCGAGGACTATATTTTGATTGTAACTTTCATTTTTCAAAGGATATAAATGGTGCGCGTCCTTACCTCTTTCTCCTGCCAAGCATGCACAGCTGTATTTTGGTTCAACTTAAGAGTGTCATAAAATAACTGGCATTTGAAAACTACAATCAATGCTGATAACACGTCTACTTTGTTTGAAGTTGCTTGCAGTTGTCCTGAAAAACTGGCTGCATTAGTCACAACTAGTAGGACTATTTGAATATACGAACTAAAAGGAATAAAATAATTCCCACATGATAGCTTCTGAAGTCTTGTCGAAATTATTTTAAAATTTTAGTTAATTGAAGTCAGTTTTACTTTATATTATTAATCTAATTTTTCGACTATTTTGTGTGGACTAAGGAATATCACTAGTTTTACGTAAGAACTTAAAATGTCGTCTAAATATTTACGTTAAAATTTCACCCGTACAATGCATCTTTAGGGATAAAAAAATTCAAATATTTAAATAGAACCAACCCTGAAGTATAACCAAGTTATTATTAAATGAGTTATAATTCTGGGGAGGAGAAATCAATCAACGAAACGTCGGAAATATAAAATAAGTTAATATACGCGATAAAATCCGTAAAACTAGTTTTATTTAAATGTGTAGTATTCGCGTAAATATAAGAAATGATTAGAAATCAATCAAGTTATCATAAAAATCGGTTCACATATGACGAACACTTTTTAAAGTTGGCTAAAAACTGACTGGCCGAGCAGACGTTGCTCTGGTGGCGCGATAAGTTTCACTTCGAAATCACTCCGGATTTTCATCATCATCATCATTACAGCCCCTTACAAGTGCACTGCTGAACATAGACCGTTATGTAGCCTAAATATATAATTTATTAGTAACTCGACTACAGTGCTGCTTATCGGATCCTCGTTTTATAATTTTCATTTTTATCACTAAACCAACTTAATATGTTGTGAATATGAGTCATTTTGGTTTATTAAAATATAGAATTTCATAAATTGACTGCAGCGTCACCTTTCAGATCCTAAGCAAAACCATCAGTATGACAAGAATATATTTTGTGAATAGGACTTCAATCGGCTTAGTTGTTACACGATCACTAACATGACTTGAGACTAGATTTTTCTCACGGCTATGCTTACGTGGACTTCTCTTTGTCGAAATGTTCAGTGTTCAATGCCAAAATTGGGATCACCTCGTTGCCTGTTAGTATTTTCATCTGTCACAAACGTTCTTCTAAGAGATTTGAATACGTACATGACGTATTTTATATCGTAAAAAAAGGTCCAGATTTTGTGAATTTATTTTTGGCACTAAACCAACCCATACAGTATTGTTGATATGAATAATTTTGAATCAAATAAATTGTGATCAAGAATATGTTATAATTTGACTAGTGGCTTACCTACCGAATGTTAACATAGTAATGAACTATGATACCGACAAAAATATACTGTGTGAATATGAATTCAATCGTTCAAGTAATTCAGAAGTTACACGATCACTAACAGACACACCATCGACATTACAATATAAAGATAAAAAATATAGCTTCCATTACGTATGATGTATACTGCATAAACTGCTGCATAAACACTTCCAGAATAAACCACCAACCAGTCTTAACACGTTTGTTATTCAGATCGTAACGAAGCATAACAAGCTTTGTTGCGTTGTTCTGATTTCTTCCCAAACAAACAACGGTGTACTCGCTGAATACTAGATGTACTAATGCAGATTTATTTCAAAGAAAACTGAAATTATCATTAGAGTTATATTAAGTTTTATAATATTACTAAATAACTTTATTAAAAAAAGATTGAAATGGGTTATTATATATTAAGGATTTATAGGATTTTATGGATGATAATGACCGCTGGGAATAAGGTGGTCGCTACCAAGCTTTTTTCTAAGTTGTATTTTATAGTTACTTCTATAACATAATACATAATTTTAAACTGTTCTTTAAAAAAATGTCCCACTGAACCAGTGGTATTTTTATTTCTATTTTTTTATCTTCTTATTCTATTTCCATCTATTTGTATAGTTCTAGTCTATTTTTATTTTTTGTTCCTTGAAACCGGTTTTTACTTTTTGTTTAAACTTTGCTATATTCACCCATGATTTATAGGCCTGTTGGCAGGGTAAAAGTATCTACTACCCATATCATAACGTACCTTGTGATAAGGCAGAGGGAAATTTAATTCCTTATTATATCAAAAATGAATAAAAAACTACTTTTGCCAACCTGCCTGTTGGCTATAGCTTGGTAACTATATCAAATATGATCTATGGGGAGGCCCATGTTCAGCAGTGGTTTTTTCACAGTAAATTATTTATACATGAATACATCTGTCTCAACATTCCTTAAATCTTAGTCTTTACTAAAAGCACTTAAAACGCTTCCTATAAGAAATCATTACCGCTATATTTGAATTTTTTCCTGTATCGCGAAGGCGTTTTTCACACAATATCGAGATCCGGAACAATTATTTAGAGGTTACCAACACTTGTTTAGTGCCTGTATAAATAAAGATAGGAGGCGGTATAATTGTCGTATTTACGCCAGACGTAAAATACCTAGATCGGTGACAGGCAGCAGCGACAACGGTGCGAGGAATCTGGTATTAGGGTCGACAACCCGCCTACCAAGCGTGAAAGTTAAGGCAAATCCTCCCTAAAACGGGAAAGGCTTATATCCTGCAGTGGACTTTTACTGGCTGATGAATAACGAGAGAAAAAATATATAAATTATCAAGTTTTTTCTTTAGAAATATTAATGCAGTAAGCTTGGAATGGAATAAGATATATAAAATATTTTATTATCTGAGCCAACTATATTGTCATTTAACTATTGTTACAAAATAAGAAATATATTTCTGCTAAAAATGAATATACAGTATTAAATATTGGCTTCCGCAAGGATCAGTCACCTGAGAAGACTTAGATGATATTTATCTCTAACAATCACGAGTCCGTAAATAAAAACTTCGATATTGTTTTTGATCCTTTCCATTTTCTGATCGGAGCACTTAAATTTGTCACTTCTACTGTAAATCAGGCTATATTTTAGTGTGTTGTTAAGTTAGTAAGCAATGATTCTTATTAGTTAAAAAATATCGTCGGCAATTAGTCTGCAGTAATTGAAAGTCAGATTGAAATTCAAAATTTTATACAATTTTGGCTTGTTTAAGATATCTATGATCACCAGAATCAAGTCAAATAAAAACCGGCAAAAACACAAGGGTCTTTCTGTTTTTAAGACATGTTACAATTTTATTTACAATTACGACTTAAAATATAATACTAATTGCCAATCAATATTTTTAAAACGTCTGTTTTAACTAAAAGGTCTTAAAAATATTAATATTTTTAATTGAGAGTTTTATTTTTATTCACCATTTTACTAGCGAAAATATAATTTTCCCCCGAATTTGAATATATTAGCGCGAGCGTGCCTGCTCCGTCGCCCTGTAATCACCCGCGAGCTCGGTTGCAGTCCGTTTTCGGACATCGTCGAGGGTGGACCGCGCGTCGGTGTAGGAGCAACTTCGTTCAAATATATTTTAGTTTTTTAAGAGTTTGTACTCAATTATAATTATTTTTATGAACAGAAATACTAAATTTAGTTAATATCTGTACATTGGTAACTGTTAATATTGTTTTATAAATAAATACATTTTTAAAGTGTCCAAAGAAGAAATTTTCGCGACGACGTTGATTAGTGAAATTGAAAAATGCTTTTTATATAATTTAGATGTGGAACGACCAACATGCTCTCGGTACTTAGATTTCGATAGTTTTTAATACCTATGTAATTTTATTGTTGCATATTTTTATTAATTAGGTAATACTGAATTTTATAATTATGTAGTACAATAAAACGCTGTTTTTATAAGTATGACTTTAATAGAACATTATTGGGGAGGAAAATCTAGTTACGGATACTTTTTCAGATGGGGGTTGAGTCGCTCGCCTCCGTAGGCTTTGACCACTTAATCCTAGGCCCACCCTACACGTGTCCCCCGGGTGGTGCTAAGCAAGCGACAAAGCCGAAAGAACAGACTTGGCTCATCGCCGTGTAGTAGCGGCGTAAAAAATATCATTTGGGAGATGGCAAGGATGGTGCTAATGAAATGCAAGGGTATTGAAAATATTGTTATATTAGGAGATTTTAATGGAAGGTTTGGCGTGAAGAGGCTTGGTTATGAAAGGATATTGGGAACGTTTGGTGATGAAAGTATAAATGAGAAAAATCTTTTGTGACGAAATGCGGTCATTAAGGAGTATGTTAGGGCTGAATCTGAATGACAGAGTGAGAAATTGTATGATAAGAGAAAAGTGTGGTTTGCAAGATGACGTTGTGACCAGTATTAAGAAAGGAATGCTTCGGTGGTTTGGTCATGTAGAAAGAATGAATGAGGAAAGAGTGACAAAGCAAATTTATGTTGCAGAGGTGAACGGCAGAATCGGGAAGGGACGCCCTAGGCGAAAATTTATCGACCAAATTGGCGATATATTGAAAATGGGCCAAATTAAGAGTATCCTTGACCGACGAGCGTGTATGCGTAGGTATATGGATGTGGAGGAGGCGAGAGAGGTGTGTCAGGATCGTGCCAAATGGAAACCATAGTCTCTGCCTACCCCTCTGGGGGACAGGCGTGAGTGTTTATATATTTTTTTTATATAGTATACTTATATTTAGGTACACTATCATAAAATTATATCAAACAATTTTAATAAAATAAAAGTGGTGCTTCCCTAAGTGCATAAAGAAAAATATAGAAATTCTTGTGTTTATGTTTTCTTTAAATGTTATACAAACCATCATCTGATAAATATAAAACTTTTAAATTGGAGAGAAGTTTCTCTGCGTGATAAAGTTTGAAATGAGGATATCCGCAATAGAACCAAAGTAACTGACATAGCCCAACGGATTATTAAAATGAAATGGCAATGGGTTGGCCATGTAGCTTGAAAACCGATAAACAATAGGAAGAAAGGTTCTCGTTGTATTCATTGGAAGGCCTATATTTATAACTATATATATATAGGCCTTGTGAAGGGCTGTAATGATGATGATAATGAAGCCAAATGTAATTACTACGAATACTCAATCTTTATTCCTCTTCACGTATTCTCATACGCTTTTCTCACTAAAAACACGCTTACAAACACACACACACACACAAACACACACACACACACACGCAAATAGGTCGCAAATAATACTTACCTACTACTATTAGGCAAGACTGAATACGCTTTCGTTAAGTCAGTGCGCTTCACCATCTTAGGCTACATAACCACTTACCATCAGGTTTAATTGTAGTTAGCGCTGGCTAAGAAGAGAAAAAAAAAGAAATTTACTCTGTGAAAGTTTTCACGTAGATATTATTTTTCTAACCAACCATAAAAATCGTGATGGGAATATGTATATAAGAAATAAGGTTGTCTCATACGGGACAGTAATAATATAATATTATATTTTTCAGTATTTAAGCATAAAAACTTTTAAAATCTCTGAATCCCGAGGTATGTCCTTATTAAGAGGCTGAATAGAGCTAAATTGATCTGCATGGGGATCGTTTTGTGATTTCATGTCGTTATCGAAAAATATTGTACTTACAATTGAACGTATTCCAGGTGACAGTTTTCAAAACACGATTCCACAAAATTCACTCAATAGAATAATTGCAAAGTACATAGCTTCTGAAAATACTAAAATTTTCAACTTTCTCAGATTTCCATACAATGTTGAGTATAATAAGTATAATTATGTGTCACATGTTAATAAAGTTATTGGGCTATTTTGATTTTTAATAAAGTGATTTTACTTTAATTTAAATAATTTATTTTGCCCTTCTATACCAAGTAGCGATTTTTCTGTCACTCCTATTGAATTTGACAGTGCTCGCTGAAATTTTGCGTCTCGGACGGCGAAACGGATCTGAATCGCGCGCTAACCCGGCTGTTAAGGTATTGCAAAAATAATCGAAAATATTTATTTTTATTTTCATCCCGAAGACTATCATGTTCTATTTTATTACGGTTAAATGTTGTAAAGCAAGTATTTACAAAGATTTTCATTATTTTGTTATTCAATTGTTTACATTTATTTTCACAGTTTAGCTTACATTAGAAATTCTTGGTGGAATGCGATGTATAAATAGGTACCATATTTTCGTCAACAACTATAATATATATATATATATTTGGTTTTTTTTACCGGTGGAGCTTCAACACAATCTTAAAAATGTTCAATGAATTAAAAAAAATAACTACCAATGATTATATGATTGTCAATCGGTGTTTTACATTTTAAGATCGGTTATAAAGAGTTTTGCAAAACGAAACCTATTCTACCTAATTTTTACGTCGGTTCATCAGCGTCATTCTTAGTTTTGGGTAAAACAAATCTTGTCAATTTCAAAGAAACACGCCTAAGTTTATATTAGGTTCTTACATATGAAATTAGCGTTTTGTTGTACTGACCACTTTGATCTGAAATATTCTCTTTGGTTAAGAATTCCAAATTCAAATTTATAAATTGTTTAGCTGGAACATTTGAGTTTTAAAAAGTCATTCATTTGTTTTTTCCTCATTATTTTTCTTTGGCGTCGCTTATTACTGCACAATGGAAAACATGAAATATCGGTATATTTACGAGTACAGGTTCTACCGTGGCACCAGTGCTGCAGAAACAGCTCGAAGGATTAATGATGTGTACGGCGCTGGTGTCGCAAAAGAAAGCACGGTACGTTTTTGGTTTCAACGTTTTCGTTCTGGAAATTTCGACCTTCAGAACCAACCCCGTGGACGGCCGGAGAACAAAGTGGAAAATGAAGAATTATTAAATTATATTGAAAAACACTTCAGAGATAGCTGCAGGCTTCGGGGTAAGTGATAAAACTGTATTAATCCACTTGAAGCAAATCGGGAAAGTAAAATAACTTGAACGATGGGTACCTCATGAATTGAGTGAATCGAACTTGCAAACACGCGTCGACTGCTGTGTTACTTTGCTCAACCGACACAATAATTAAGGGATTTTAAATCGAATCATTACTTGTAATGAAAAGTGGATACTGTACGATAATCGGAAGCGCTGGTCGCAATGACTGAACCCTGAAGACCCAGCTAAATCCTGCCCTAAACGAAGATTCACTCAGAAAAAGTTACTTGTGAGTGTTTGGTGGACTAGCGCCGGTGTCGTTCACTACAGCTTTCTAAAATATGGCCAAACGATTACGGCAGATATCTATTGTCAGCAACTGCAAACCATGAAGGAGAACTAGCTGCTACAACCGAGATTGGTCAATCGCTCTAGGCCACTGCTACTTCACGACAACGCAAGACCACACACTGCACAACAAACAACCACTAAGTTAGATGAGCTACAATTGGAATGTCTGCTACATCCACCGTACTCCCCAGACCTTGCTCCAACAGATTACCATTTTTTCGGAATTTGGACAACTTCTTACAAGAAAAAAATTCAACTCGGATACGGCAGTCCAATTCGGATTAGGGCAACGAACCCAAGGGGCCAGCAGCTGGCCGACTTCATGGAGAAAGAGGACTCTTTATGATGAACTCTTTCTTCCAGAAGCGGCCCCACAGGAAGTGGACCTGGTCGAGCCCCGACGGTTCGACAAAAATGAGATTGACTTCATTATGACGACTAGACGCCAACTGTTCAGTGATGTCTCAGTGATCGCGAGGTGAAAACTGGTAGCGATCACCGAATGGTTAGAGGCACACTGAACCTAAACGTTAAGTTGGAGAGGTGTCGTCTAATGAAGTCAACGCTCCGTCCCCCTCGTGCTCTGATCCAAAGTCCCGAAACCTTTCAGCTCGAGTTACAAAACCGTTTTCAGTGCCTAGAAGATTGCAATGCAGTGGACGATATGAATGACAAGCTCGTGGAAACTGTCCATGCGGTCGGAGCTAAGTTTTGTAAGACCCGCCGCAGAAGAACACAAAAACTCTCCAATCACACTCTTAATCTCATGGCTGTTAGACGGGAAATGAAGCTGCAATCTTCAGTAGATTTGATAGCATACAGGCAACTGAACAGACAGATCTCCAAATGCATGCGGCGGGACTTGCGCAACTTCAATACAGCTCGTATTGAAGAAGCGATCGAGCGGAACCAGGGCTCCAAAGTCTTTGCTAGAGATCTGTCTGCCAGAAAGAGCCAACTGTCGAAGCTGAAGACCGAGTGTGGCAGCGTCGTTTCCGGGACACCTGAGATTTTGAGTGAGATTGAGAGGTTCTATGGGCAGCTGTACACATCATCGTTGGAGCCACACGCAAGTGTGAGTAACGATCCAAGAGCGAGACTTATCCGACACTATTCCGATGATATCCCGGACGTCAGTCTGAGCGAGATTAGAATGGCTCTCCAGCACCTTAAAAACGGCAAGGCCCCAGGCGAGGATGGAATTACAGCGGAGCTACTGAAGCGGGTGGAAAACCGGTACTTGAAGTCCTTCAGAAGCTTTTTAATTCCGTCCTCCATAGTGGCATTACACCGGAGGCGTGGAACAGAAGTGCGGTGGTCCTGTTCTTCAAGCAAGGCGCCAACGCTCTCTTGAAGAAGTACAGACCGATTTCACTTCTGAGCCGCGTCTACGTGCTGTTTTCGAATCGTTTCGCACGCAGACTCGACGAATTGCAGCCTCCGGAACAAGCCGGTTTCCGAAAGGCTGGCACCATAGACCACATACATACCCTTCGGCAAATTGTACAGAAGTCCGAGGAGTACAATTTGCCACTATATCTGGCGTATGTGGACTATGACCTTTGATTCCGTCGAAATTTGGGCGGTGCTGCAGTCCCTTCAGCGGTGCCAAGTTGACTGTCGGTATATCGAAGTGCTGAAGTGCTTGTACAGTAGGGCCACAATGGCTATCCGAGTACAGAACCAGAGTACAAAACCTATCAACTGCAGAGGTGTAAGACAGGGTGACGTTATATCCCCGAAACTCTTCACCGCTGCATTGGAAGACGTTTTCAAGCTTCTGGACTGGAAAGGATACGGCATTAACATCAATGGCGAGTACATCACTCACCTTCGATTTGCCGATGATATAGTCCTTATGGCAGAATCGCTGGAGGACCTAAGCACTATGCTCAATGACCTCAATAGTGCCTCCCAACGGATAGGTCTTAAGATGAACATGGACAAAACAAAGATCATGTTTAATGTCCATGTCACACCTATGCCAGTAGTTGTTGGGAGCACTAAGCTCGAAGTTGTTGACGAATATGTTTACCTGGGACAAATAGTCCGACTAGGTAAGTCCAACTTCGACCGAGAGGTCAATCGACGGATTCAACTCGGCTGGGCAGCGTTCGGGAAATTACGGCACATCTTCTCGTCAGGTATACCTCAAAACTTGAAAACGAGGCTGTACAACCAGTGCGTGTTGCCAGTGATGACCTACGGAACTGAGACGTGGTCCTTCACTGCTGGCCGGATGAGGAAGCTCAAGGTCGCTCAGCGAGCTATGGAGAGGGCTATGCTCGGGGTCTCACTGCGTGATAAACTTAGAAATGAGGATATCCGCAGTAGAACCAGAGTGACCGACATAGCCAACAGATTAGTAAGCTGAAGTGGCAATGGGCCGGCCATATAGCTCGAAGAACCGACAACCGATGGGGAAAAAGGTTCTTCAGTGGCGGCCTCATACCGGCGGACGAAGTGTAGGGCGTCCCCCCACTAGATGGAGTGACGACCTGGTAAGACATGCAGGAAGTCGATGGATGCGGGTGGCTCAGGACCGTGCTTTGTGGCATTCCTTGGGGGAGGCCTATGTTCAGCAGTGGACTTGTGAAGGGCTGTAATGATGATGATGATGATGACGGCAGTCAAACCGCCTTCAAAGAGTTTATTGATTCTCGCCCCATGGCTTTTTTTAGTAAAGGGATCAATGAACTACCTATGAGATGGCAAAAGTGTAAGTAAGGACCTAATATTAAAATACGCATCATTACTAGATTTCTATGTAAAAGGAAGGCTACCGATAAGACTTCTTAAGAAGTTCAAATTTTATTTTGTTTACTTAAATTCGAGACTAAAATAAATGTGAAAGGTCTATTTGCAATAATAATTTTCATCAAAATAGCATAGACTTATTAAATTCATACACACATTCAATCGTACTGAAGATGATTAATCCATACTTTACTAATATTATAAATGCGAAAGTGTGTTTGTTTGTTTGTTTGTTTGTCCTTCTTTCACGTCGCAACAGAGCGTCGGCATGGCATGATTTTTTGTATGGGGATAGTTCGGTGGCTGTAAAGTGACATAGGCTACTTTTTCCGCGGAAAACTTCTCATTCCGTGGGAAAATCGAATATGTTGCACAAGTTTGTCCTTCTTTCACGTCGCAACAGAGCGTCGGCATGGCATAATTATTTGTATGGGGATAGTTCGCTGGCTGTAGGTGACATAGGCTACTTTTCAGCGGAAAAACATATCATTCCGTGGTAAAATCGAATATGTTGCAAAATTAAATTCAGCTAGGTGGCGCCACCGTGATTCTACAAGACGGACGACGGTACGATGGACGAACACAGAAGGTCAGAATATCTGGATTATTATGTCTTTTACAAAATTAAGATAAAAATGTATGGATCTGTATTTTTCCACGCAGGACCGAAGAGAGCGATAAAAACATAAAATTCACCAGCTGATTTTCTTCAAACGTTTTGGTGCATCGTAATTCACAGAATAGGCGATAACCTCGCAGACGATATTAAGTAATCCGTTGATGCTCTGCCTACCCGCAAGGGCAAAATATTTTTGAGAGTTCTTATTAACTAACGTATACATAGTTTAAATTGATTCCGCTAGATGTCGTTAGTAGATTTTTAAAACGCGGTAACGAAATGTTTCCTGACATGTACTTAACTCCCGCCGTTGAGCCGCGCATCAACTTATAGTGCATACAGTACCTATACGCTTAAATTGTTTCTATTTCGTAGCTTATTCGACTACCTGCTTTCGATTTCGGTTGTTTGTTATTTGCTTTGTGATTTGGTTAAGGTTGAATGGATTTATATTGGCTTTCATTTTCGGATTTGTGTATTTTCTTGGATCGGTTTTGTTGATTTGGTTGGTATTCCTTTATACATATTTAGACTCTGGCTTTGATTTTGGATTTTGTTTATTTAGAATCGTGAATTGGTTTTCGTTGTTTTAGGTTGTTTAACACTATACACTTCTTTTTTTTCGTTGGTTATATTTATATTGACTACTGCTTTCGATTTCGGTTTTTACGATTTGTTTTGTGATTTGGTTTAAGTTGATTCGATTTTTTTGGCTATCGTTTTCGGATTCGTGTTGTGTCTTGAATTGGTTTTGTTGTTTTGATTTAAAATATTTAAAAGGAATATTTATTCCTTTTAGATATTTTAGTTCTTTAAAAATATTTAAAAGGAAATTTAATTCCTTTTAGGTATTTTAACGTTTTTTTTATAAATAGGTTTTTCTTATTTCATAATGCCTCGCAAACGTAAGTCCAGCCTTTCAAGTATCTTCTCAAAGACAAGCGAAAAGATTAGCTCGATCGCTAGAATGTTTAAAAGATGCTGAACTGAGAAGGCAAGAACAAGCAGAGCGTCAGGCTGCTTTAGAGCATCTGAGACACCTTCTCAACGTCAGCAAAGGCGTCTTAAATAGACAGAGCGTCAGGCTGCTTTAAGAGCTTCCGAAACACCTTCTCAAAGTCAGGAAAAGCGTCTTGAACAGGCAGAGCGTCAAGCTACTTTAAGAGCTACTGAAACACCTGCTCAAAGTCAGCAAAGGCGTCTTGAACAGGCAGAGCGTCAAGCTTCTTTAAGAGCTACTGAAACACCTGATCAAAGTCAGCAAAGGCGTCTTGAACAGGCAGAGCGTCAATCTACTTTAAGAGCTACTGAAACACCTGCTCAAAGTCAGCAAAGGCTATTCGAACAAGCGGAACGTCAGGCCGCCTTAAGAGCCGCGGAAACACCTGATGAAACTCAACACATACTCATTGAGCAAGCTGATCGGACCCCTCGAGGAGAGCATGAAAGGCGCTACAATGCACCTTTGATAAACGAAATAGCAGCCGTAATTAGTGGTGATCAATTTTCTTCACGAGACATTGTCTTGCGAGCACGTGATGATACGTTGCAATGGGTAGCCGATACACACAAGTTTTATGACGTTCTGCAATACCATTGATTTATTGCAAAGGACAAGAGGGTTATCATTTTCAAATTCCACTCATTAACCCGGTCACAAAGGAGCCTACTCCGAACAAAAAAGTATCATGTATGGATTTTTATGCGTATCATATGATGTTGCGAGAAAATGATTTTAACCTCTTAGCCCGGTGTAGATAATTATTTCATCAATTTTGGTAGACATGTATGAAGGTAGAAAGTGAACGTCTCCGTTATATATCTTTAAATCAAAAAGCTGCGCGTTGAAAATTATATACATTTACAAGATGCAGTTTCTAGCGACGCCAATGTAAACCTCAGAGATTTAGGTAAAATGGTAATTCTGCCCTCATCATTCGTTAACAGTCCCGCTACCTACATGAGTACACGCAAGACGCATTCGCCTATGTACGAACTTACGGAAGACCTGATCTTTTGTTACTTTGACTTGCCATCTCACATGGAAAGAAATAACCGAGGAGCTAATGCCGGGCCAAAAAGTACTGACAGACACGATTTAGTTGCTAGAGTGTTTAGATTAAAAGTACAAAAATCAATGTATGTAATTAACAAAGGAAAATTTTGAGAGGTGCAGTGCTTCATGTATTCAATTGAATGGTAAAAAGAGGATTACCGCATGCCCACATTCTAATATGGCTTAAAGAGAAGTTGCGGACCAGCCAAATAGACGACATAATAAGCGCCGAGATTTCGGATCCTGAGCAAAATAAAGAATTGTATGATACCATCGTCCGAAATATGATTCGCGGTCCATGTGGAGCACGAAATTCAATATCGCCATGTATGAAAGAAGGAAAATGTACAAAGAAATTCCTAAACGGCTATTAAAAGAAACAGTGCACAATGACAATGGCTACCCTTTATACAGACGCAGAGCTCCCGAAGATGGTGGCAGGAAAGTTACAATCAAATCTCGCTCTGGAGCGTTCGAAACCTTAGATAACAGCTGGATTGTCCCTATTCGCCCATTCTATGTAAAATGTTTAATGCCTACATTAATGTAGAAGCATGTAGCTCTGTCCGCGCAATCAAGTATATCTGTAAGTACATAAATAAAGAAAGCGACCAAGCAATATTTAATCTCAGGAGTGAAGGTGAGGCAAATCCTGTTAATGAAGTACACACCTTTCAAGCAGGGCGTTATGTCAGCAGTAACGAGGCAGCGTGGCGTCTCCTTGGCTTCCTTTACATGAAAAGCACCCAACAGTTACTCACATTGCTGTGCACTTAGAAAATGGAGAGCGTGTATATTTCACCGAAAGAAATTTCCAAGAAAGAATTGCATCACCGCCAAAACTACACTAACAGCCTTCTTTCAACTTTGTCAAACCGACCCTTTGCAAAACGTTGTTATATTCTGAAGTCGTTGGAACACATCTAGGAAGGAGTGGAAACGCCGTATTCAAGGCGCGCCTGTTGCAAATTGGCCCGGTGTAAAGTCATCAGATGCCCTGGTCGTGTGTATACCGTCCGTAACTAATTTTGAATGTTTCTGTTTACGATTGCTGCTGCACCATGTTCGGGGTCCTACAGGATATAAAGACCTTAAAACTGTCAACGGTCAGAATGCGCAACTTATAGAGAAGCATGAAGCTCTGCATCTTTTAGAAAACGATAATCACTGGGATGAAACCATGGAGGAAGCTGTGCAGTGCCAGTCACCAGCAAAATTAGGGATCTTTATGCAACTCTCATATCATCTTGCGGGCTATCTAATGCACATAAATTGTGGGACAAATATAAAGAGTACATGGCGGAAGATATTTTGCGAAGGTTACAGCAGACACACGCGAACATGACATACAATGAACACATTTATAATGAAGCACTTGGATAAATTGAAGATAAAGTAATGGCAATGGTAGGCAAAAATTAAGCAACTTTGGAATGATAAGCCCTCAGCAAACAACCGAAAATGAACTAAGTGATGAAATTATACGATTAGCGCAAGTACGGAAAGATAAAAACATTGCTGTGACCGTAGCTTCCTCCGGTATAGCCGCCACGCTGCTAAGCGGGGCCGCACTGCACATTCTGTTTTAAAACTCCCTCTCAATCTAGCCCAGGAAGAATCGCCGATCTGCAACTTTAGCAAAAATAGTGTACGAGGTATAATGATACGACAATGCAAACTTTTCGTGTGGGACGAAAGCAATGTCGCATAAAAAGCTGTAGAAGCACTAAATCGAACGCTCCAGGATTTGTCACCTCTGCAGTCTATTAATATTTGCACTTTTCTAAGTTATACAGAAAGTAGTCGCTAGACGGTGTTGACGTCGGCTAAAATCTCTGCGGTCACCGTTTCATCAAGGTCATTCAGGCTTCTTAAAGCCTTAAAGTATACTCACAGATTTTTCGGAAATGGGTCAACAGATTATAATGATTCCTTTGTATTAATAGGTTAGGGTTGTTTTCATATAAATTTGAAGAAAAAATTTATCCCAAAGGCTGTAAAAACTGACAATAAATATTTTTATCTAACTACATATTTAAAAGACGATTACCTTAATAGTTAAAATATTGTTAAGTTGTTATCTTGAACTTTTCCCACAAAAGGGTCACTCAAAAATCGAACGTTAGGGCTTTAATTCTTAAACTTTGTCTTAGTACCGACTTATGATGCTGTTATGTGGAAATTATTTAATTATTTTTACAAGCTTTTGTTTAATAAACATTTGTTTAAGCATCAATATTTTGTCTCTTAGTCGAGGATTGATGTAGACAAAATATTGATGCGTGACCAGTAAACCTTTATATTATATCATGTATATTAAAGGCTAGAAGGCTAGAAGGATACGTGGTAGAGCCATGCTGAAGCTATATTTGTAGTATAGTTGTAGCACGAATGGGTCGGCTCGACCGGGAAGGACCACGCTCTCACAGAATACCAGCGTAAAATAGTAGCTTAATGCTGCTGTGTTTCGTATGGTGAGTGTAGAGAACCGGAGACCCTTTTACTGGAAAAGGGCATTCCATCTAGTCCTCACGGGTGACAACGCATCTGCATTTTGATTCTTTATTGAGGATAGATGTAGATGTCTATAGGTCACAGCAACCACTTACCATCAGGTGGACTAATATTTTTGTATGTTCTTGTATATATATTTTATATATAATTTTTTGTATTATATATTTTTACTATACATATATTTGTTATGTATTTTGGGCCATAGCCTGTGTATTTTTAATGGGCTTTGTGTTTTATATCAAATTTCCAAATTTTACATGACAACATTTATATACAGCCGTTTAATCTAGTCTTATCCGATATACAGCAGTTTAATCTAGCTCTTTATACGATCGAATAGATTAACATAATTGCTTTAGATATATGAGACGATATCACGGCATCGCAATGTCTATTTTGTTTAAGCATCCGTGAAAATATGCAAACGGATAGAATAATAAAGTAAAGCATCGATTGTCAAGATAGACAGAGTAGTGCCGGTGTAAAATATCTAATACCACATTTCGTGCCGTGGGTGTCGTAAGAGGTGACTAAGGGAAACAAACCAGGACATATCCAGCAACATCTGTCCCTAGAAAGCTAATAGCAACCAGAAAATAAAAATAAAAACTGCGGTTGCCAACCCGCCTTCAAGTGTTAAACAACAGCAATTATATCCCTTATGAGGCAATCTATGAAAAGGCCTATGAGAAGCTGTGGACTTTGCCGTAATAAATGAACGGATATATGAATCAACATTTAGGAAACGGCCTATAAAGATTAATGTGCAAGTTGGAATCTGCAATATAAATGCTTTTATCGACATCGCTGTCGAGGATCTCGTAGTTTAATGAGACTTTAATGTACAGTGCTGGCGTTTTCTAAGCATATATATGCATTATGTCGTTTAAAAATTAAACAGTTCATAAAAAATAAAAGCCGAATTTCAAGGAGTAAAAATAATAAAATAATGTCCATATAGCTTCTGAAGTTGGGGCCTTAATTATATACTTTATGTTTTAGCATCTTTTTTAGGTCTTTGCATTTGGATATTAATTTTTATTAGAAGTTAAATTTTTGACCCTTTAGGTTAGCCTAAGGAATATCATAAGCTCAAGGTAACAACTAAAAATTAAAACTTTATCCCTTATTTTCCTAACCTTAAGGGTGAATTTTTTGTCCCCAAATTTATATGAGACCACTTCTAAATTATAACCTGTTTAAAAACAGTTTACAATTGACGAAGATATCTCACATCTTCTTCTCTTAAATACAAATAAAAAGAACAAACAGTCGAATTGACATTTGACAACCTTTAATTATAATATACTATTGGCTGTTTTATTTCGTTCCCACTTTTGTCCATGGAGGTATAACGTATACAATATATTATGTTAAAGCCGTGGTAATAACGGGTTTGCCGTGGTTTACCGTGTAGTGGCGGTGTAAGAATATCCACTACCCAATATCACCCCGTGGGTGTCCTAAGAGGCGACAGACGGATACAAATCAGTAGATGGGCAGTAGCGTCTTCCTAACAACGTCAAAAATAAAAAAATGCGGTTGCCTACCCGCTTGCCAAGCGTGGCAAGTATGGAAAATATCCCCCATCAATCAATACCATATGAGGCAATCTATGGGGGGCCTATGTTCAGCAGTGGACTTTAATAGGCTATAACCCCCTTATCACGATATAGGGTACTGGATATTATTACGCTGCCACTACACGGCCCTAATGCACGGCATGCAGTTCACTACGCGACAAATTCCTCCAATGCCAAGTACGTGTACTAATTAAGTTACGAAAATAAAACAACATCGTTTTAATAAAACAATAAGATCCTCATTTTGCGGTGGATTTACTTTGATAGAGTGTTCTTGGATTGGATCAAACATTCGTTGCGAAAATACTTTAAATCGTATACTCTTGTGCAAAAGCTGAGGAATGAATAGAGTTTACAAAAGATTTTGAAATGCGTCTACTATTATCAATTACAAATTTGTATTTGTTTTTCCACATATTATCGTTTATCTCAGTCGAATAGTCGTGGTAGCGCTGTAAATGCCACAAACTGCGACCTTCACGAATTGCAATTTTAAGTTCTCATTGACGTGTACCACGGTGAAAACATCACGAGGATTCCTGCATGTCTGAGAAATTAAAATATATTTTTAAGATAATATGTTGTGAAGTCTGCCAACAGGCATTGAGGCAGCGCGGCAGATACTTATTTACCCTAAAGCCCTCTTAAAAATGAAAGGAGGCAGTGAGACGTCTATAGGCTGTAACTTTTAACCCATTCGAATATAAGCCTGCGTATAACACATTCTTATACCACAAAGGTTTGTATTGGATGTGTGATTCTACTTACATATACAGAGAGAAAAAAAAACTTAAACAAGACTTAAAATAGGTTTTAATATACTTGACTATTTATTTTTATTTACAGAAGATATGTACAATGTATTGTATATATGAAATGAGTTATCATGCAAGGTTGATAACAGGTATTTGCACACTTTAACCGTCGCAGAAAATAGGCTTTATTTTATTAATATGCAAAATTATTTTCCTGTTTGAAGTTCTAATTTATTAATTCTGCCTAGGAGTCCGTTTGGGTAGGTACCATCCTCTTACCTATTTCTACCTCCATATAGCTGTGATTGCATTATTGTGTACCGGTCTGAAGGGTGAGACCATATGATTACAGGTTGTGCGGCCTTTCATCTTAGTCCTGAGGGGTGGGCAACGCATCACTAGCCTTCTTTAAGTTAGCTGCAACTGTTAATTGTCTGCAGTAGCCACTTTCCTTCAGGTGGACTGTGTGGTCGTTGGCGACCCTTATTCTATAAAAATCATCTTTATACTTAACATATAAACATTTATATACTGGTACAAGTGATATAAGAATATTACCACATATCTTTATTTTAAATTTCCCCTGCAAACCGGATTCTCTATTAGAACTCTAATTAAAAACAGTTCTCCTCTTACTCATAAATTAGATACATATTTAACTTGAAACAAAATGAGATTTTCACACAAGTAATCCTTCACAGAAATTACTTGACGGCAAAATTAATTATTGCCGCTATTGTTTGGAAGTCATTAATTGGGTAAAGAATAAAATTATTGTTTTAAAAATTGAACGCTAAATATTTTGTGAATTAATTCCATATATGTTAATTGAGATTTAACTTTGCTACAAATATTGAATATTATTTTTTTGGATAAGGATGATAAACGAGCACGTAGACCACCTGATGGCAAGAGGATACTGTGTCCCCTAGACGCCCACTACTATTATCATTTAAGAATCAAAATGCAAATGCGTTGCATGAGGAATACGGTGGAATGCCACGTTTTCGTATCCGGTTCTTCACACTCACAGCATTATGCTGCTATTTCACGCTGGTAATTTGTGAGAGCGTGGTCCTTCCCTGGTCGAGTCGACCTATTCGTGCTGCACCCATAATAGGTACATCTGCAGCGTGTTTATGCCATGGAAAATTATAGTAAGCAATGCCATTCTGTTTACGGTGCGGCTGTGAAGTCGCCGCGCTCAGGTCTCAAGTAGTCACTCACGTGTAATACAAATCCACAACTCCAAAAACACAGTGCCTTGTGACACCTGCGTGCACACTCGGTGAGTGTGCAGTGAGAACAATGCATCAAGTTTACTTCAAAAGGAGAGAAAAAGGAATATATATCTTTTTTAATTTAAATTCATTATAATACAGTCTTAATTTAATAAAATATAAATTATGATTTCTTATATTTACGCGAACACTACACATTGAATAAAACTACTTTTACGGATTTTATCGCGTTTAATTAACTTATTTTATTAAATTCCCGACGTTAAAATATAAATTGTTATTACCACTTTATTTAAAAAATAAATGAATTGGAAAAAAATAAAGATAGAAATTAATTAGTTAGTAGGGGTTATTTTCAACTTTTTTTAACTTTGTTGATAAATAGGAATTTCTAGGAGGCGTTTTAATACTAAACGTACGGCACGTGTGGTAATACACAATGCTATGTTTGTACCTACCTTAATGAACGGTAGTGAAATTTGGGTGTGGCAGTAGAAGCATGAGTGTAAAATTAATGAAAAAGAAATGCGCTCATTAAGAATTATCTTAGGGGTGACTTTGAGTGATAGGGTGAGAAATTATGTGATAAAATAAATTATGTATAAAATAATTTAAATCTTACTGGCCATTTTCAATCCATGCAGTTCAGAGAGTTATAAAATAAAAATAATAACAAGCTTATAACTGGACCGCTTTATATTAATCGCTTCATGTTGTTATGTCATAGATACTATTTACTTCATATTATAAGTTCTGTATACTTTATATTGTTTACTCACTAAATTACTTTCTTAGAAGTCGAACTAATGTTATGTCATAGGATACTATTTACTTTATGTTATTAGACCTGTATACTTTATATTGTTTATTTACTTAAAAGCTAAATTACTTTCTTAGAAGCCAAACTAATGTTATGTCATAGGATACTATTTACTTTATGTTATAAGACCTGTATACTTTATAAATCATATTGTTTACTTCCTTAGAAACCACACTAATTCGATTGTAATATTATATGCTAATGTTTATAGTTTACCATAAGTTAACTATAACACCAAGAACAATGTTGTTCCCTTATGTTTACCCCCACCTCCTAGTTTCCTTCACTATTTAAACCAAATCTTTCGATCCCTCAACATAATTCCATTCCCAAGTTCTCTGTATCAACTACTATATTTTAAGTTAGTTTAAAAGTATTAAATAAATTTATTTTTAAAGAGTTTTTGTCTCTGCCACATAACAAATTTGGCGCATTCGGTAGGATCTTGCGTGATTCATTCGCTTAAATCGCGTAAAGACGAAGTAAAAACGTACCAAATTCGACGGGACAGCATCGCTCAACAAGAAGACAACGTACGGTAGCTGAAGGCTTTTGAAAAACTTCGCTGAACCATGCAGCTCCACATTTTATTGTTACTGTGGTAAGTGGCTAAACTTGTTTGTTCGAATTACTATTTTTCCATTTTACCAAAATATTTTCCTAAATCTACCACCTCATTCACATTTATTTTTTTAATATAAGTAATCGTACTATTCTTATTATATACTACTATATTATACTATTCTATTATATCAATTATTCATTGCCTGTGTAAAACAATCTCAAAAGAACCCTAAAATGGCCTTAAACATCACCACATTACTTAAATTAATTCCCTCATTCGACACAGATAATAACTACTAAGTGTACAGATTCCTTAGGTCATGCAATTCAGCTCTCGACTTAAGTTCAGCCGGTTCGGGTGCGGCAGATGGTCACAGTAAAGAACATGCCTCATGGACCGGTTTAAGAACATTCCTTATTGATAAATTCTCTAACGTTAAAACCATAGCACACCTTAACCTTGAACTGCAATTCATGTTCCAAAAACCTACAGAAACGTTAACCAAATATTTTCACAGAGTCGACCTTTGTCGCTCTAAAACTATTGAAAATTTAAACGCTGAAATATGCGATAAGACGTTATTAGGTCGCTTAGCGACAACGGAGGAAACGGCATTTAACGTTTTTATTAATGGCATTAGCTCCGACATCGGAGCAATGTTAAGAACAAAAGAATTTCCTAGTCTTTGCGAAGCAGGCCGATTCGCACTTCAAGAAGATAAAATTCGTGCGATGAACAAAGCTAGGCAATCTTTATTTAAACTGAACACAACGCGTCCACCAACTTTTACAAAACCACCATACCATAACTATAATTATAATTATAATAATAATAAAAATAAGCCTATGAGTCGAACTCATCTACCGTTTACACACACCATGTACAATTACGCAAACACACCACAACAAATTACGAAACTATGTAGCTATTGTAAAAATATTGGGCATAATATTACAGAATGCCGTAAAAGAGCTTACAATAATAATTTAAGAAATAATCAAGCCCAACGCGCACTTCCTGTGCCTGCTATCCCAGTTAACCATTTAAACTACCTAGCGACCAACGAGACGAGCAACTCATTGGAAATCGCTTCAGTATCCTGCTCACCGGTCCCGACTCAGGATATAGAGAAACTACAAATATAAATTCTAGTAAATCGAATCCTAATTCTTGAAAGCGTCCTCAACCGCCAAACCATCGGGATTACACTACACAAACAAACAATGTACCTTCCAAATCACCGCTTAAGTGTCAGACACAATTGAAAAATGCGTCTGCACAAACTAGCGACTTAGTTACTACTACATATCACTCAGTACTCACAAACTCTAGTTCTCAAACGGAAACCTACGAACAGGGTAGCCAGCCCCAAACCCTTGGTTTTCCATAGCTTATTATTCCTTCTACATCCACTGACTCTATTATTACTATTTCTACTACATCCACTGACTCTTTCAAGACCACTGCACCTACTATATCCACTGATTCCATCAAGACCACTGCACCTACTACATCCACTTCTTCTACTGTTTCCAATAAACCACGATTGAAATCAAAACTTAAAACTAAAAAGCCTAAATCAAAACTTCCTAACTCCAAATCAAATACAAAATCTTTTGCCATATCCGCCTTAAATGATGTACCACCCGATAACCTCTTACACTGCACTTTTCATATAGAAGGCAAACCAGTCACATTTTTCATAGACACCGGAGCAGGGATCTCGGTTATAAAAAGGGATAAAATAGGTTCCGGTAACCAAAATTCAATTATAACCTCAGGCACCACCGACATATCTCTAGATTATTTACCTAAATATCGTTTCCATGTCGCCTCCCTTAACATTAAAGCAGACGGTATACTAGGTAACGATTTTATGATAAAGAATAATTGCAACATTTACATTCAATCCAAAACTATGAGAATACGTGGAAGATCCTACAAATTACGTTATTTGAACGAAAATCTTCAAAATATAATCGACTCAACGAACAAAATAAACTCGAAATAACCAATTCCTTTCTAGCCGCTCTGAGAGTGTAATTATGTGTAGAACAAGCAATATAAATTCCGGGACAGCAATAGTCGAAAAACAAATAATAGATTATCTGTTGTGTAGTATTGTTATTCCCAATGCATTAGTCGAAGTCAAAAACAACTCATTTATTATCACTTATGTAAATACAAACAAATCCGACAAAGTAATTAGCATTCCAAACATCGAAGTTCTCCCTTACCAACCAAATCAACAAACAAACAACATTCATAACCACTTAATTAACAATCTTAATCACACATCCGACACCGATAGGCAAAACCAAGTACTCACCCTTATTAGACGCGAACATTTGAACAAAGAAGAGTCGAACTCATTAGGTAAAATTGTTTCCAAATATCCCGACATATTTTTCATCGAAGGCGACTCACATTTAGCAATCATACAAAACATCAAATACCTACCACTACTGACATTCCAATTTACACAAAAACCTATCGCTTTCCTCAAGTGCACGAAAAAGAAGTAAAATGTTAGACCAAGACATTATCAGACCTAGCTCATCTCCTTGGAGTAGCCCCATCTGGGTTGTTCCTAAAAAACTAGACGCATCTGGGAAACAGAAATGGCGATTAGATATTGATAACCGCAAGTTAAATGAAGTCACAGTAGGAGACAGTTATCCTCTTTCCAACATCACAGACATTCTAGACAAATTAGGTCATTCTCAATATTTTACCACATTGGATCTCGCCTCAGGTTTTCATCAGTTAGAAGTAGATCATAAAGATATTGCTAAAACAGCTTTTAGCAGTCCATACGGTCATTACTTTGCTTCTAGCCTTCAAGAACATGAACAAAAACTTGAATAAGTTTTCTCTAGACTTAGAAAATATGAACTAAAAATCCAACCAGACAAATGTGAATTTCTTAGACGTGAAGTTGCTTATCTTGGCCATATCATTTCCAACGAAGGCGTTAAGCCGAACCCCGATAAAATACGGGCAGTTCAAGAATTCCCTGTTCCTAAATCGTGTAAAGATATAAAAGTATTTCTAGGTCTTACAGGATACTACCGTCGGTTTATTCCTAACTTCAGTAAACTCACTAAAAGGACACTGCTTTCATATGGGGCGAAACCCAACAACAATCCTTCAATGAATGTAAACATCTTCTTACTAACCCTCCAATCTTACAATATCCTAACTTCACAAAGGAATTGATACTAAGCACAGACACTTCGATAAACGCCTTAGATGCTGTGCTATCGAAAAGCGAAATAGGCAAGGACTTGCCTATAGCATATGCATCTCGAACACTCAATAAAGCTGAAACCAACCATTCCACTATCGAAATAGATTTATTAGCTATCGTTTGGGCCATCAAACATTATAGACCCTATTTGTTTGGTAGGAAATTTAAAATTTTAACTGACCACAAACCGCTTACATGGCTTTTCTCGATAAAAGACCCTGGTAGTCGGTTAGTTCGGTTGGCGACTTAAACTCGAAGAGTACGAATACAAATTAGTATATAAGGCAGGAAAAAACAATACTAATGCAGACGCTCTCTTACGGCCACCAATTTTCCACACGAACATAAATAATCCAACAAATAGAGAAAAAAACACACATCTTGACTCAAACACTTCAGAAGACTATTTACAACTAAACTTTCAACACTACCTAGAAATCGACTTTCACACATTTAATACTCCATATCTCCACATTTCACCAGACTGTCTCTTAAACGAACGTCACAAAAACATTCTTATCCCAATCTCTTGTCAACTTTCCGATAAAAATACCCTTTTCAACCAAGCAATTTCCACTTGCTCTCAAGTGTACCCATATTTAAATAAACGAAAAACACTTTACGAATCCGATTTATTAGTTTCGGATAAAAAACAAAATATTATATTTGGCTGTTTGAGACCCACTCACTTCGATCCTTGGGATTCTGAAAGCTATTTTAAAATATTACTCGCTTGCCTACACAACCATGAATTAAAATCACTTTACATTCCAAATCTAAAAAACGACCCCACTTGTAAACTTAAAGGAAACGACCAGTTACACATCACAGCTTATTTAGCAGACATTTACGAATGCAAAATCACCATATGTGAAAATATAGTTAAAACTCCAGCTCCAGAAGAGATAACATCAATCCTGAAAACCTTCCACGATGATCCCCTATCAGGACATCGTGGCATTATCGAAACAACACACAAAATACGATCTGAATATTTCGGGAAAGGAATGACAGAAACTATTAAAAATTATATAGATAATTGCCAAATATGTCAACAAAACAAAATTCAACGTAAAACATATAAAGCTCCCATGGTTATTACTTCTTTTTCTATTAAACCTTTTGAACGCGAAACTATTGACTTAGTTTCTTATTCAGACATAACTAATGACTTTAATAAATATATACTCACATTACAAGATGACTTAACTCGTTTTGTTCAAGCATACACCATTCAAGACAAACATGGAACTACAGTAGCCAACTCTTTTAATTTTCTGTCAACATTACGGTTTACCTAAACGTTTCCATTCCGATCAAGGTACATAATTTCTAAATAGCGTGATCAAACAATTGATGAAATTACTAGGATCCAACCACACAGTTAGCACCACATATTATCCTCAAACTAATGGTTCATTAGAACGATTCCACGCAACATTACGCGATCACATCCGAATCACAAACGTAATCAATTTAATCGGGATCAAATTGTGCCATTTTCCGTTATGTGCCATAACACATCAATTAATCAGTCCACAAAATTTACACCTCATGAATTACTATTTGGTTACAAACCACGTTCTCTATATTCTTTAAAAGCAAACGACGATTACACAACTCATGACTACCTACGAGATTTAAACGAAACACTCAAGGTATCACGGGATATAGCCCGACAAAATGTCAGTCAATGAAAGAAAAGGCAAAAGAGCGATACGACAGCAATATTAAAAATATAGCCAAATTTAACGTAGGAGATAAAGTTATGCTTAAAGTTCCTAATCTAAACAACTTAAATAGCCTATGAGACGGGCCTCATGTTATTGTTAAAATAGGTTTTAATGCAAATTATCTTATACAAAAATCTGGAAAAAACCAAATAGTGCATGCGAATCGCTTAAGATCATTGCATGACTTCATTCAATAATCATAACATTTTATTCTAAGACTAGATCGTAATCATTCATAAATATTTAACTTTAAATCTATTACAGGGTGGCTCGAATAATGGCACACCCTAATAAAACCCTTAGTTTAATTTAAAATCTTTTATATCTTATAAAAAACTCATACATAATTTTACTATTTGTTTTTTTTTTTAATCATTTTATACGAAGTTTATCTATTTTCTAAGAATTATTATACCGGGTGTTTGTGAAACGCTCCCGAAAACGAAGACAGATGATAGTACTAAGGATACCTATGATGATGGGTCACAAAGAAATTCGATCCCGAATAATCATGAAAATACTTAAACATAAAACCAGCAGTGAAACTTAATAAAGAAAATCAGCTGACAATAGGGTCAATATCCTCGCGGGCGCCGAACTCTTATCTAGATCGGTACGAAACAATGCATTAGGTGTACTACTCACTCCACCCTTCCCTTTCACACACACGCTGCCTCGTGTCGCCTCGCGCTGTGGAATTTACACATGATTCAAGGACGTTACCTCGAGCGCATTTGTTTTGGCGGGATTGATTAATAATTTTAGTTTTTGAGACAGTTCCGTGTTGACTATCACGAGCGACAGTTCAATTGTTTTGTTTATTAAATTATTGTCGTTATTACTTGTTATTTATTACTTAATGATATTGTTCTTGTTAACTTAGTTAACTTCTAACGCGTAGGTACGTTTATAGTGCTCGTGAATACGGCAACATGTTTATGTGCCTTGGAGAATCTCATAAGGCTACGGAGGATCGGTAAGCTGTTTCATACCTATTTTTTTAAATAACTTAGTACTGAACTGATCTGAATGGGTACATAACTGAATACATCAGAATAATAAACATACCTACACAATGGATAAAAAGCATGACTCTAACCTTCTTAACATTTTATTTAAGTGTTTTTTCATTAGCGGGGAATCGAACCAGTTATTTGGTTTATTTAACCTGTGAATTTGAATTAAAGTGGCTACGTGGAGACAAGCACAGTGGCAAAATAGTAGGTTAAGTAGATAAGTTAGGTATTTAGACAAGTGTTGTAAATTATTAGGTATTGTGGTACCATCGCTAGTTGCGGGCTGCGCGAATTAGGCGTTCGCGCGTACATTGACTCCTAGTCAGCTGATTGTAATTCAGTAATTCCACTGCTGGTTTTATGTTTAAGTATTTTAATGATTCTTTTTAATGAAATTAAAAAGAATCATGAAAATACTTAAATTCGTAATCTTGAACCTTTATTCTTAGCTCGCAAATCTATCAAACGACTTATAAATAACTATCAATCTTTCATTACATTCAAATTTACCTAACGTTATAACTACCACTTCATTTATAAAAATAAACATAGACAGAATAGATTCTAGACTCGACGAACTTAATTCTTACACTGACAACAAGCGATCCAAGCGCAAAATACTAGACGGCTTAGGTTGAATTTTGAAATGGCTCATTGGTGTTCCAGACGCAAAAGATGCCAAACATTATAACGAATGTATTGAACAGTTAGAGAAACAGCAAATATCTAATAATGATATCTTAAAACAACAATTAAAAATTATTTCTTCAACGATCACGAATTTTAATGAAACATTACATAAAATCTCTTATGATGAATACGTTATTAACGAAGATATTAGAAAAATATATTCATACTTTACAAACTTATATTTAATTTAACTATTCTTGAAGAAATATCCACCGTTTCAATTAAAATTCTAGAAGCTATAGTTTCTTTGGAACGAGATATCGATCATGTCATTACAAGCATACTTTTCATTAAATCAAATGTAATTCACCCTTCTATAATATCCACTATGCGCCTATACAAAGAATTACTGTCTTCTAATCCCGCTAGGCTTAATAAAAACTTAGTTGCTCTAATAGCATTACCTAATTTACACAAAATACTTGAATCTGCCTCTATTACTTCCTATATTTATATGAATAAAATTATATATATCTTAGAATTCCCTTTAGTAAAAAACGAAAAATGTACATTATACCATTTATATTCTATCCCTATTCTACATCCTGACTCTTCCTTATATTCTACTATCCTTCCCGAACAAACATATCTTGCCATGAGTACCACTAGACAGCAATACGTCATCATGAGCTCACTGGACAAATGCAAAGACTTTGCAACGGAATCCAAAGTCTGCAAGGATCTTCACATCTACAACATCAACACCAAACCCATATGCGAAGTTGTCATCTTAACAACGACGAGTCAACAAGTTCCTGAAGTTTGTGATGTAACTACGTTTTCTGCACACATCAACACTTTCCAAGCTCTTAGAAATAACAACTGGATCTACATACTCCAACGCAAGACTCCGTATGCTTTAGAATGAAAAGCAAAACGACTCACGGCAAAATATCTGGAGCAGTTATCATCACTCTAGAACAAGGATGTAAAATGTACACCGCGTTTGTTACACTCCTAGCTGAGGACACAAAATCGATCAACATCAGCCATTCTTTTATCTATGTGAATATTGAATACATTTGCGTCCCAGATGAAATTAAGCTGCAACAACCAGAACTTGCACCAATCCAGCTCAACAACATTCAACTTGACTCCCTTAACTCGGTTAGAGGACAAGTAAAAACTCACACAAAATTGCTTGAAGATAATAAACCTACATTCTTAGAAAAACATGTAACAAAATTTTCCATATTAAGTACGATTACTGGCATCATTATGCTAACATATTTTTGTTATAAATGTTATAAACGCTTGCCATGGAATAACATACCTACAAATCCACATGGTAACTGTATACAAATTTTTTATAATTGCTTTGACCGTTCTCGTCGCCGACACCACGTCGAGATTCCCATATTATCATAAACACCACTGCTACAACATCCTGCATATCAGAAGACGAAGACGAAGCTGTTGACTACACTCAAAAATCGAGCAAAACCGCTCCATCTTTGTTCTAAGGGGGGAGGTGTTATGTCATAGATACTATTTACTTCATATTATAAGTCCTGTATACTTTATATTGTTTAATTACTAAATTACTTTCTTAGAAGCCAAACTAATGTTATGTCATAGGATACTATTTACTTTATGTTATTAGACCTGTATACTTTATATTGTTTATTTACTTAAAAGCTAAATTACTTTCTTAGAAGCCAAACTAATGTTATGTCATAGGATACTATTTACTTTATGTTATAAGAACTGTATACTTTATAAATCATATTGTTTACTTCCTTAGAAGGCACATTAATTCGATTGTAATATTATATGCTAATGTTTATAGTTTACCATAAGTTAACCATAACACCAAGAACAATGTTGTTCCCTTATGTTTACCCCCACCTCCTAGCTTCCAATAACACTATTTAAACCAAATCTTTCGATCCCTCAACATAATTCCATTCCCAAGTTCTCTGTATCAACTACCATATATTAAGTTAGTTTAAAAGTATTAAATAAATTTATTTTTAAAGAGTTTTTGTCTCTGCCACATAACAATGTCTTACAATGCTTTATTTTATGAATACGTTGAATTATTTTATTGAGAGAAAATTCTGTAACCAGTTACAGTTCTTTTGTTCTTTTTTTTTTGTTGACATTAAGCACCATTAATTTAATATTTATTCAATACATTTTGGTATATTTTATTTCCTTTTTAAAGTCCTTTTTTTCATCAGCCTGTAAATGTCCACTGCTAAACAAGGGCCTCTCTTCTTAGCTATGTGGAGGATTTGCTTGTAGCATCATGCCTTGACAATCGCAGTACTAGACGGGTCGCACCTTTAAGGTTGCCCGTCGTTAGTTAGGGTATTTTACGCCTGTCGTAAACGAGATACAAAATCTTTCTGGCAATTATTTTAGTTGATTTTTACGATACCCACGGGATCAAATGCGATGATAGATTCTCTTAAACCTCACGGAAAGCCGCCAAGGCACAGCAAGTCGCCACCACACGGCATATAGTTGACGGCACATAGTCCACTTGATGGTAATTGGATTGTTTGGTACATATATATCTTATCAGAAAGAAAGAAAGAAAATAAAATTTATTCGTGGCCACAATACAATACAGCACAATAAATGCAACACAAAGAGAAAAGCAAAAGAAAAAAAAAAGCAAAGAAACGGCCATTAACTCAGTAAAAGCTTCAAACAAATTTGCCGCAGCACTGTCGTTCTGCGTTACCTTGGCCAAAAATTCACGTGCAATCAAGGCATGCTTAAATGTAGTTTGAACACAGCCATAAAATATATACTGGCTTAACAAACCGAAAAATATAAACAATAATTAAAAATATCAACGGATATAAATAAGCTCCACAGTAGATATAAATCATGTATTTTAACTCCTGCAATTGGAAGGCATCGTACCAGTAAAAAGGGTCTCCGGTTTTCGTCACACACGATAAGAAAAACAGCAGCATTAATCTGCTATTGAACTTTGGTATTCTGTTCACCGTGCAGTGGCGGCGTAAAACTACTGTTGTGGCTTTGGAACAGTCCCGATATAATATCCTTTTCCTAAGTATTTCCTATCCTCCCGCCTCCGTTATATACCCACTACTCAAGAATGGTACGCCACCTATCGCCAACAAAAATAAGAAGCAAGATGGCCGCGTACGTATAAACCGTGTTCGTTACCGCTAGATTAAAAATACTCAATAAATAAAGTGGTAAGACTATCGTGCAATTGCTCGTATCCATATACATTCGAAGTACAGTGTGGTGTCTGTGTATACACTAGAACTTCAGCATAAATATTTAGACTTCACCATAACCACGATGAGTGCTCCAGTCTTGCAAGTATCCTTGGCTTATCATCCCAGTTCTAAAGCTATTTTCGTTTACTTCCCGGTTGGGATCATCGGGTTGGCCAGCCCTTGGTCTGGTTGTTCTCTGGTTCCCAAAACCACCCACGAAGCACTTTGCGAAACGTTCAAGCCGTAACAGTGAGTGTTAATTATATGAAAAACAGTAATACCTCTTTTACTTCACCCACACTCTATGACAATACCATAACAAAACAAATAAATTTAAAAAGAAATTCATACACTGAAAAAAATAATATTATTGTGTATAGTGATGACATAGGCAAACATTTGGGAATATCATTAAATAACTGTTTAAACAGATAAGCAATTATTGCGTGCTTCGAGCATCATTAAGTCAAATAATGAATACAATTTTAACTTGTAAAGGACATTGCTCTGCGCCCATACATTGTTCGCCCTGTAACCAAGAGCATCGGAAAATTATGTGATATATTTTCTATAATTAGTAAATTCCTATATGATCTTATTTTTATAGCGGACTACCTGCAGAATAGATATATTTCAAAAAATGTATCAGATTTTGAGGTTATAATCGAACCACGAACATTATGGTTTTTCATAGCTCCGAGTGATTTTTAAGAAACTGTAAAATAATATCCAAAACATTTAGCTATTTTTAGTTCCTACCTATATAATTGGATATGCCTAAATGTAAGTAAGTGCAACATATAAATGCATAGAATATAATCGCGTCTACTATCTAGTGCATTTGCAAGCCTTTGCGTCTGGATGGCGCTGTTAAAACGCGTGGCTATGAAACCAGCCTTACCAGTTAGGTAGTAAGTTGTTTTTAAACCTATATTAAATTATTATTTTTGAATTAGAAATAAAACACAGATTTAATTTCATGTTTATTGTTTATCTTCTAAATACATCACGAGACTCGGAATATGCAGACAAAGTAAAAATGTAATTACAAAAAGAGGTGCAGTACATTGTTGTACACAGTGACGAATCTGTTCATCTTCTAAGAACATAGAACCAACAGCAGAGCCACAATTTACACAAAATACACTTTCCATAGCGTATGCGTAAGTCCGTTTATGAGTGCCAGGTTATCTTTTGAGCGGTACACAGTTACGAAAATCACAGCCAGGTAAATCGTTTTTGAAAGCAATCAGAGTCCGTTAAAATAGCCAAGTCGTAATATTCAATAGATAGTCCCGAAAGTCACCAAAACACACCGATATAATTACGAAGAGCGAGCGACAGCGACGCCAATGTAATTGACAGAGTGAGAGCACAGGTGAGAGACCATAGACTTAGAATATGCTGGCGTTAGGCGTATTCTAAGTCTATGTGAGAGACTGACAAGTGACAAGTGACCATTTAGTGAAGTCAAAAATAGGGGTGCTAAATACGATACGATTTATCGATATTTAATAAGAATTACTATGGCCATATGTTACAAACAGTATAACATCAACTTTTGTCATACGATAATATTAATACCTACCATAACAAGTATGACAATGTCCTACTTTACTTTTAATGATACGATACTTCTCTACTTCTTCTATATTTGTAACAATATTAATAATAACACCTGTATCAGAGCAATATTACTTTTTATAAAGAAAACATTTATAATTCATGAAGTAACAATAAGTGTTTTTTTTATATTAATTGTCGTAAATTCGTTAGTGATCGTTTATTTAGAAGTAAACCACACACTTTTCTAAACAGTCATTAGAAAACCCTGAATAATAGTGATCATGGTGAAATATGTAGGTTTTGTTCACTTCAGCATTAACTATAATTTAAAATCGAGTATGACCTCATTCATTAGGTATAGAAGGTTTTTGAAATCAAACTTTAAGGGAATAATAATAAAGGAATGGTAATTGAATGTTTTTATTCAAGCTTCTATTCGCACTTTATTCGAAATAAATTCAAAATGTGATTCAGAAAAAAAATGCATTATTGGGCATCCCTAATCATTTTTCGACACCACATGACGTTTGGCGAAGATGGCGGTGATTAATGTTATTAGTCGAATAGAATACTTTTTAATATTCATTTCGGCATGCAGCTAGTCCGTGTTATAAAATTATGTGCAACTTATATAATAAAATAGACAATTAATTATCGTGTATGTCCGATGCTTTTATTGCACAGGGCGATTCTGGACATTGTCATTTTGCCCCAATAGTATATTAATCATTCTTGTTAGGAGAAGAGGTAATTATTTTACATAAATTTATTAATGAATAACTTGGCATGTAATAATAATTTAAATCTGATATTTAATTGTAAGAATTATAATGATAAATGTCATGTGATTGATATAAATAATTTAATTAAGAAGTTTTTGACTGGAGATAGGTATAACATAACTTAGTATAGTTAAAGACTGATATCAAATGTACTATCTTATTATTATTTATATTTTAACTCAACCAAGGATTTGGCTACTCAGACATCTGCTTCTATTGAGCAGTATAATGACAGTTAACAGTGAATTTGGAATCAGTTCCAAGTAATTTAAATAAGAAAATGAGACAATACAGGTAATCTCTAGCAATCACAGTAACAATTTAAATTATCCAGAATTGTATCCCACAAATAGTTAATTGTATAATTTCTCATAAAAACAATCATAAAAATTGTATACACCTGGTGCATCAAAATATGCAAGGCATGTTGGGTAAAGAATTAGAAATTGAATTGTTTTTAAACAGTAACAACATACATATTTTAGTATAACTTAAAATTGGTTAAAAGATTATAACTATAACATGTTTAATTTCAGTAAACACCAGGTGGTCAGTTGCTTTAACAGAGAAAAAAGTTTACGCGGTGACTCCTTAATATTAGCTAATAAATTATTAATAAGTAAAGAACGTAAGGATATTGTGAGCCTCTCTGTTGAGTGAACTGTAGAAATGGTCTTCTTGAAACTTCTTCCATGCGTATAAAGTTTAGGTCATTGTATTATAGTTGGAAAAATTTACTTTGCCTATGTCCGCTCAATAAAATAAAATGATATGTCTTACCTAGTTTGAAGAGCACCTCCCGCCCCCCTCAATTATGTGCACTATCCCCGTCACACCTTATCCCAGCACCACTACTCCCACCACCACTACACTAGTGGTTCTCCACTCGTTCTTCTCATACTTACACTATTCACGCCTTCGCGTCTCCCTGCGTCCAAGCTCGTCGTCACTTCCTTGTACGTCCGTAGTCCTATTTGCCGGCTAAGAGCAACCAACCTAACATTACAATTATGGGAACGAAACTTTTATCATTCAGTTGCAGAAATTATATAAATAATATAACGGCATTGAAGAACAGAAAATTTCTTATAAGAAAAACGTGAAGATGTTGCTTTTGATATTTACAGATGTGCCTGGGATTATAAGCTGCTAGTTCTAGTACATGAAGATTTGAATAAAAAACATAAAAATACACTCAGAAGTTTTGAACTCAGAAGTTTTAACGTAAAAAAATAACATTTAATGAATAGTAAAGCCGACTTCAAAGAATTAAAAAGAATAGAATTATTTCTGCACAATAGCTTCAAAAGTCGGTGCTAAGAGTATATGAAATAGTGTTGAGAGGTGTTAAAGCCCTAACTTCAGAATATGAAATTATTTTATTCTTATGGAATTTTCCTCTAAATTTTATGGGACCACCAGCCCTGAAGTATTATAACCTATTTAATGAAAAAAAATCATCAAAATCGGTTAAAAATTGACAAAAATATCGTCTAACTTATACAATAACATAAAAAAAAATACAATCGAATTGTAACCTCCCTCTTTTTTTGGAAGTCGGTTAGTAACGAAATTGTACAAAAAATATTCAACATACATACAAGACTAAGTAACAATGTTTGCTCTTGACTAGTCTACACTATATTCAAATTGCATAAAGCCACGGCAGTGGTACTGAAATATCAACTTCTTTGTATAGTTTACAATCCAACATTGCGGTTTGTGCGAACATTAAGAGCCGAGTCGACGAATATAAGAGACAGATAGATTTAATTTTGACGAATTTATGACTTTTTTTAAACTTTTAGATATTTATATATTGTTCTCCTACAAATATTTAAACATGGATGCACATAGATAAAACATTTTATTTTTATTTTCTAGGTGCAGAAGGATTTTGTAATGGACCTTTTTATAAAAAAACTCGGTCGTTGACGATTCGAGCCGCTCTACTTGCCGCTCGTTACGTGGAAATCAAGTGACCGATTTTCTAATGTCAAAACATTAACATATGTCTCATTTCAAGGCCTAAAGAGTTTTTTATAAGGATAATAGGAGAATGTCTGCATGCGTGTATGTAAATAAGTAATTATGTACGTATACGCAAGTATTTCATCACTTAATTCCTACCTCTCCCTTCCATCATCGGACTACCAGACGCTCGGCTGGTCTCCACACATTTGTTGTCAACATACCGTGCATTCGAACAAAACAGGTTGTTTCGTTGTTCATAACCTGTACAGTAAATAAATGGAGTAATTTTCCAGTATCTGTCTTTCCATCCGTTTACAATGTATGTATCTTCAGAGTGAATAGTCAGTGCGCTTTACGTTTTCAGCTGAATCATCACTTACTATCAGGTAGGATTTTAGTTAAGAACTGGTTAAGTAATAGTTAGAAAACATACATTTTATGTACCTTCGCATTTAATTTTCACCTCAGAGAATGTTTTGAGAATGATTTGTGACGAACCTTTCCACTCAGCTACCTTTTATACTAAATTTAATATTTATTTATATTATTATTCATAAAAATTATGTAGCTTTAAAAATAAAACCCCGATCGAACCCGAGTTGCTTGTTTACTGTGAAATTTACGGCGAGCGCTAAGCTCCTGAGCTATCAAGACTAATTTTGATTAACCACAAAGAAGATAATTGAGTACATTGGCGAGCTACTTTAAATTCGTTAAAAATATTCTCCAATAAAATTATTTTCGTGGCGTGCTCTGCGTGAACTATAATAGATGGAACTATAAAATATACTAGCGAATTGGACTTCTTAATTTTCAATAGAAAGACTAAGCTCATACCACGCATTCCTATTATACTAAAGCTAAACACTCTACCGTTTAATTTTAAATTATTACACTACCCATTAAAAGGGGAATTTTCAATACAATTACTACAATCCCAGGGTCAAACTTTAAAAGGGATTAAATTTTGATACAACATATTTTCCCATTGTCAGCTCCACGTAGCTTGCTCACGTGTTTCTATGACCCAAAATCTGCACATTTTAGATGAGCAGAACAAATATTTTAATGTAGTCTCTAGAAGTGTACGACACTGGTTTAACGTTAATAATTTGCTTTTGAACGGTAATAAAACGAAATGTATTAAATTCACTACACCTAATGTTAAACAGGTGAATACCAATGTGCTTTTAAATGAGGAGGAGCTGGGCCTCGTTGAATCGACTGTTTTTCACGGAATTACAGTTGACGCGAAGCTTCAATGGGGCCCTCATATATCTAAAGTAGCTAGCAAACTTAGTTCTGCAGCATATGCTGTAAAAAAATTTGATGCCTTACATGTGTTGAAACAGCTAGATTAGTTTATTTTAGTTATTTCCATAGCATAATGTCATATGGAATCTTGCTATGGCGTAATGCCACTGACATTGAAACTATCTTTGTTTTGCAAAAGAGAGCCATAAGAGCAATTTATAACCTAGGTCCGAAGGAATCCCTTAGAGAAAAATTAAAAAAATTAATATATTAACTTTGGTCTCTCAATATATTTACGAGAATTTAATGTATGTACACATAAACAAAATAGTTTTATTAAAAATAGTGATGTACATTCTGTAAATACTAGGAACAAGCGCAAGTTAGTTATACCATTTACTCGACTCCAAAGAGTCAGTAACTCCTTCATGGGGCAATGTATACGCTTTTAAAACAAAGTCCGAAAGTATGCAGACGTTTAATTTATTTATTAAGCTAAAATTGTCTAGTAAGTGTTATTATACTACTAAAGAGTACATGACTGATAATAACCCTGGGAATGATGTAATCGCTACCATGCTGTTTCTAAATGTTATCATAACAATTATATAAAATATTATATTGTAAATTGTGCTTTTTTGTAAAAGTCCCGCTGGGTTTCTCGCTGGTTCTTCCCAGGACAGAGGTTTTTTTGCGAACCAGTGGTAAAAGTAAAAAATGACTTTCAATAAGTATTATGTATTGTAATCTATATTGAATAAAAATGATTCTATTCTATTCTATTCTATTTATATTATAATAAAAATCGTCGGGGTCTTAATTAAACGTGAGCGAAGCCGCTGGTAAAGATAGTTATAATATGGGCGCATGCTGGAAGGTCTGAAATACAAACACCCTAGTAGCAAGTAACAAAATATAAAAACCTGTGTATAAAAAATATGTAAAATACCTTATTCAGAACCTGCATGTGTAAATACCACAGATTGTCAAACCTAATTTAAAATGAAAACATGCACTGAAGTGGCGGCGTAAGAGTCATATCATAATATATTATCCTGTAGTTGTCTTATGAGGCAACAAAAGGATATGGAACTGAGATGGCCAGGAGCATTTTCCTGATAACAACTCAAAATTTTGCGGTTGCTAAAAAAACTGCGGTTGTTAACCCACTTTTCAAGCATGGCAACTATGGAAAATATCCTATCTATAAGACAATATATGAGGGAGGCCTATGATTAGCAATTGACTTTGATAGGCTGTAACTAATGAATTATAAAATTCGATTAGTTTATCAGTAACTGTACAATTTTTGCAACCAAAGTGTGTATTTTCAAATAGGTTTCAAAGAAAAGTACAAACTCGACAGTCATGAAAGGGTGCTTTGTATAATAGCCGTATGTTAAAAGGGTAATGAAGGGAATTAATCGTCCGAAAGGGACGAATAAGGGTCGTGACAGCTGTGGCATTAACTGAAATCCTATACAGCAAAGATAAAAAACCTTTTAAATATTAAGTTCTGATATAGTAAGAATATGTATGCTATTGACCAGAATTTTATTTTGTGGTATTCCTTGGGGAGGCCTATGTTCAGTAATGTTCTCGTGAAGGCCTGTAACGATGATGATGAGGAATTGGTTGGCTCAGCAAGGGAAGGGATAACAAGGGAACGCTTGCACTACCCGCATGAAATAGCGGTAGCGCTGTGCCTCTCAAAGCAGATAGAATCGGAAAACGTTTCTAATATTAACAGAAATAGGACCAGATTTTTCAAATTGAATATTGATTGTAAAAATACACAATGAAAGTCATTCTTAGGGTTTAATTTACCAATAGTTCGGAAATTACCTCTGACCAGGGAAGAACTAACAAGAAATCCAGCAGCAAAATAGTAGGATTTGCCATAATCGACACGCTGAGTAATCAAATTCGTACTCGTAATATACTCTTCCCTTTGATGATATTTTTTTTATTTCATTTTATCACGGCCTATTCCACTGCCAAACAAAGGTTATTATTTGTCTATAGATTTCTTTGAAACAGAGATATTTACCACAGTTGCAACACTTGGCAGGTCGGTTCGCAACCGCAATTTTTGTATTATTTTGAATTGTTATCAGGAAGATGCTGCTGCTGCTGCCCAACTCTTGGTTTGTTTTCATACAAACTTTTGCTTTAATACAGAAAGATAACGCATCTACATTTTTATTTTTAGTCGGGGTTACATGTAGATGTCTATGCCACAGCAGGCACTTACCATTAGGTGGACTATGCAGCTCGATACGACGACGATAGAGACCTTCAAAAACGAGAAAACTCTTTTTTAAAAGGTCTTCAACGCACCTGCAGGTCACGTTAAATTTACCGTCACGTTAGCCGCGTGCTCGTTTGCCCCGTCTTCTATTAAAAATAAGACATTGCACAGAAATACACACGCACAATATTAAGAAATTATTACATTTGTAGTACTTACGATATAATCATTCCTTGTGCAGGTGCATGGCTGTCGAGTACTTACCCCGTTATTCTTATGACAGACTAAAATGAGCTAATAAGCCTGTTTCTATTTCAGAATGGACAATACAAGACAATCCCCTTCACTTGTCCATGCTCCAAAGCTTCGTCTTAAATATTCATATGGCAATTAGGAGGCAGACTTTTTCTTTAAATTGTAATACTTTGTGCGGAATTTTTTTATTTAATATAATTATATTTAATTTAGTTTTATTTATCTTTTTGCATGTTATCACTTTTTACTCGTTCTGCTGCATGCTTAAACTAGAATAAACGCATTTCTTTCTATCTTTCTTTTTTAATTATAAGTAATAATTAGGCGCCATTTTGTAAATATCAGTTACTTGTGGAGCACAGTTGATTCGGAGATATAAATGAAACGGGAAATAAATCATTATCATCTGCATTATTGCCCATCACAATTCCACTGCTGAACATGGTCGCCCCCAAGGAATGCTGCTAAGCACGGCGTTGAGCCACCTAAATCTATCGAATTTCTACACCTTTTACCAGGTTGTCCCTTCGTCTAGTGGGATGTTGCTGGTTTGTATGAGGCTATGAATCGAGAACCTTTCTGAGGTATTAATGCTTGGCTTAAATTTAACAGGACGCAAGCTAATCGGAGCTCCATCACCGCTGGTACAAAGAAGAGACGCTAATAAGGATTCGATTAAAGAAAACGCACTGTATGGATAACTGAGGTCCACCAACACGCATTGCACCGCAACTACTTGCACCACTACACTACATGCTGCATCGGCTGAAAAGAAAAAAATGATAAACAAAATTCATTTTTTTAAAATATTAATCATCATTAAAATTACAAAATATTTTTTTTTATTTATCTTAAAATATTTAAAACCTTGAGACCATAACCATAAGACATATCTTTTCTTATAATAAAATGAAAGAGCATTTTTTTAACTAACTTAAAATATTTAAAAAAAATATATGATTTCTTTTATATGAAAATGACAAAAATTTTTTATTTATATAAGTCATCATAACAAAATAGTATGTTTTTAAAACATTTTTTTTGTATATACATAGTTAATTAAACTCTAATTGTTACATCGATTTATAAGGTCTACTTCTATTCTTATGTACTAACATTTCTTTTCCTTTGTAGTCTATTTTTAAATTTGGGTCACAATTTTCAAGAACTTTAAATGGTCCTATGTACAGAGGATCGAGTTTGTTTACGTTTTGTTCGTTTTTTAGTGGTATCAAATCACCAACATTGTACGTAACAGGATTGGTGTAGCTATCATATTTGTGTTTTCTTATTATTTTACTTTTTAATAAATTTTGTCTTGCGTCATATTGCGATTTTTGTAATCTGTATTTAAGATGTTTAAGATAGTCGTAATGATTATATAAGGGATCTATCTCTGTCGTTAAATTATTGGGTAAATTGCAAGGTTTTCCGAAAACGAGTTCGAACGGCGTATATTTAGTTTCTGTGTGTACTGTCGTATTAAATGCAAAACTCGAGTAGGGTAACCAAACACCCAATGTTGTGGGTCATTATTAGTTTGGATTCGTAAATATGAAATTAGATTTTATGTGTGTTTTCTAGGCTGCGTATTGATTGGTGATGGTGTGTTGTGGATGTTAATTGCTTGATTTTAAGAATATCGCATACCTCTTTCATCACACAAGAAACGAACTCAGTACCCCGGTTAGATATAATTTGTCGGGGATCCGTACCTTAGGATAACAAACGACGAAGCTACTGAAATAGTGTCTTTATTTCTAAGAGGATAAGCCTCTACATACTTACTCAGATCACACTGTAGTGTGAGTACATACGAATTATTATCTATATCCTTAACTAATGGGCCCACTAAATCTACATAAATTCTATCGAAAGAGGAATAGCCCGTATCTGTTATGAACATTGGCTCTTTAATATGTTTAAAAAAATTTGCCTCATACATCGGTCACAACGGTTAACAAAGTCATATACATCTTTTTCCATACCTCATCTCATCTCATCTACTATCTCAATATAAAGCATAGATATTCCAGGCCAGTAATATCTATGCTTTATATTGTTTATCATGCGCCTAATACCTGCGTGAACGCTTGTCGGCAGCATATGATAATCGTTTAGTATTACGCGCTGAGAGCGCAAAATTCTTTCTATCGCTGGATTTGTCTGCAAGAAATAAAATATTTGACATAAGCTAAGCTCAGATATAAAATGTGTCAAATATCCATCTCTACGCAAGTCCAAGAATAGATAGGATATTAAAAACGGCTGCAAGTAGTGATCGCTTCTAGACAACCAACTGACCAATATAAAAGAAATCTCCCTGTCGTCCTATAATTAATAATAATATGTAATACCTAAATGCTAACACACTCAATACTATAATAGTTACCCTATATAGATAAGGTAAGTTTAAAGAATAGTTATGTTATTTAATATCTTAATTAATAGCATGCATAAATATTTGCTTTTAAAAACCCCTCGGAAAGGTTCTTATTCATTCATAATTAATTCAAAATCAAGAAGACTGAACACAATGCTGTTTTCATATGGGAAAAATATGTTATTTGCTAGGTATGTTTGTATATCTGCGCAGGCGAGCCCTAGGGCTGGAGTCTCAATTGATCTACCATGGTAAAGTCTCCCTGAATCATATGAAAACTCCAACAAAGTTATGTTAGTCTACCTATTAAAGTATTGGTCTACTAAAAACTCATCAATCAAACATGCGCGACAATTGCAAAAATATGTGATGTAGACTTTAATAATATGTCTTGACCAATATGTAGATCAGAAATATAATTTTGAAGTAAGTATAATAGCGGACAGTTCAGCTGATATCAGCCTCGACATGTGCTAAGTGAAATGTAATGCGAACTGATCAACTCGAAATGATAATATGAATATAATCATAACTTGAAACAGTTCAAACAATTACACAGTGGCGAATCGATCAAGATCACATACAATAACATGAACGCTGCGTCCGTACGTTTTTAGGTAACCAACTATCTGAGCGAGAATCAGATTATTGAATCCCACACCGTCGCGCATCGTGTCTGGAAATATAGAGCTGTTTAGTGTAATATTGCGGCGAACTGCATCGCGAACGGACGAATGATGCAGAAACCCCAATAAGATTGGAACGAACTGCATCGGGAACGGATGAGTGATGCAGAAGCTAATATTAACCTACTCACATCTTTTTTGATTTCCCCATACAGAAATGCACCGGTAACATCCATTTGATACCTTGGCAGGTTTAATTTTAAGTAGCAATAACCACAAAAATTCTAAAAGTAGCTAGATTTGCTACTGGAGCATAAATGTCTTGAAAGCTGAACAAATCATTTTGCTCAAAACCCCTTGCTACTAACCTAGTTTTATATTGATTTGATCTTTTAATTTTGAATACCTATTTATAACTTACAATTTACTTGGATAAATAGGCTTATCACACACATCCCGTACATTATTTTCATTTAAAGTTTGTAATTCTCTATCTATGGCCTCTCTCCATTTGGAAGCATCATTTCTATTCATAGCGCCTTGTATGGCACAGGATCAAATTATTATGTACATAGTTACACATATAAAATGATGTTTGTTTCTTTTCTTATAGATCCTCACGACTACAATGTTATGTATTATCATCACTAGATAAGCTTGAATCATTCACAATTGGTACATATTCACTTTCCGATCCTGATTTACATATATGTCAAATCTTCATTGCTTTCTTTACCAGGTTTATTCTCTGATTTATTTTCTTCATTTACCACAACTTCAGTCCCCTGGGGTAGCTAGTCTTTTAAAATCATTAATTCGACTGATTTCGGAGGTTTCTTCTCTTCATTTTCTAAGAAAACTACATCTCTTTTCATTTATACAGTATTTGACTGTGGAAAATATATCGTGTAACCCTTTAAATCTTCACTATATCCCACCATCAATCCTTTCTAACCTTTCTTGTCCCACTTTGTTTTTGGGAATATGTGAATACACTGGAACACCGAACACTTCAATGTGTTAATATCAAACGTCTTGTTTGTCCAAACTTCAAAAGGTGATTTTCCATCCTGCTTACTCTTCTGTCCCATTAAGCACAAAAACACAGCCTCTGCCCACAGCTTCTTGGATAGATTTTTCGCATGTAACATTGTCCTGGCAGCTTCAACTAATGTTCTGTTCTGCCTTTCAACCTTTCCGTTTTGCTCCGGCGTGTATAGAACAGTCAGTTTATGTGTTATGCCATGCTCTGAAAACATTTTCTTTATATCCTTGTTTACAAATTCCAAACCATTGCCACTTTTGAACATTTTAATCTTATTTTCGTTCTTTTTCCGCCTTGTTCAGAACGTCATGAATACAGACAAAATAATCACATTTAACGTTTCATTTCTGTGCTCCGTCCCGTCCTGGCATCAAGCTAACACTGAATAACAAAGTGAAGCTATACAAAATGTATATAAGATCAAGACTAACACGTGCTGCTCCGGCCTGGTACGCACTCCTGAACGATCGACAGAGGCGGCGACTGCAGGCCCAGCAGAATTTATCAATACGAACCATCGTAGGTGCAGGACACACATAGGAATTTGTGGTCCGGTTAGCGCGCATGTTCGACCGCGCAGACAACGGGCCACACCCTCATCTTAACAACTTGGCACCTTTACACGCCCGGCCCTCGCCATACCAACACTCCTCTTCCTCCGCGACTCCACCTCGGCCGCAGCGTTAGGGGCAGAGGACACCCTCTCGTCACAGCTCACCGACACACATCCGAAGTGGGCTCGCCAAGCCCACTCGGAGTGGCCACCTCAGGCCAGCCCTACACCACGGGCCAACCAATGGGTTCCTCTTCGTTCACCGCGGGTGACCAAGCCACGGCTACTAAGCCCCCGCCACGACAAGGCGGGAACCCGTTCAGGGGACGGACGGGCGACCTCTACCAAGAAACTCCTCTCTATAGAGATTAGAGGGTCGAGTAATGTCACTGATAGACTAACTTTGACTTACTCTGATACCAATTTGCAGCGACCGGGGAATCGAACCTCCGACCGCTGCGTTATATTTACAATGCCGTGAAGGTTCCCACGACCGGTACATAGTTCTGTACCGCGAGGAGAATCCGGGCAATGGGGATGACCCGAGGCCGAGACCTGCTGTGTGCTAAGAAGTACACGCAGAAGACAACGATAACGTTAGAAAGTCGTCAAGGATCTCCTAAGCGTGCGTTGTTTGAGGATTAGCAGTAGTCCCATTCAACCGCCGGTACGACATACCCGCCAGTCGTCGAGTCGCATACCTGAGAGGCGTCGAGGTCACTGGCCCTTAGGCAGATACTTGCCACTCAAGCGCGTTCGTGCCCTTGCGTGTCAGTCGCGTGCGAGTGCTCAACAAGCACTTCCTCCAACCCTTTCGCAACGAAAGGGTAGGCAGTGCCCAAGTGTTGCGGTCAATCGCTATTCTCCTCCTCACCTCTCACGTCGTTCGTTTCGTCGGCTCGTTGGGTAGACAGGACACGGATTAGATTACCACTGATAGTTGTAACAAAAACAGTTTCTAACCATCTTGACGGGTAAGGGAAGGGAGGCGGGCATTAGATTCCCATACGCTACTTCAAGGCAATCCTCCCGTAGAGGCAGACCGGGGTGCCTCTACTTTGCGCAACTTACAATGCCGAGACGGCTCCCACGACCGCTACATAGTTGTGTACCGCGAGGAGAATCCGGGCAATGGGGATGCCGCGAGGCTAAGATCTGCTGTTTGCTAAGAAACATACACGCAGAAGATAAGGATAACAGAAATTCGTTCGGGACCAGCTACCAGTTTCCAGTTTTAAATCGAGAAAGAAAACAATAGGCAAAAAATATAGGAAAAGTAGTAAAATTTTCAATGTCGCATTTCCAAAGGGGGATTTATGAAGATTAATTGATGTTTCATTCCACGAATCAAATCCATTCCCAAGAAGATACAGTCCGCTGATGACTGACGTCAAGACGGACCATTCCAAAGGGACCCGTAATCTTAGTCGTCGAACCTTTCTTTTGAGAGAGTGCAGACGGGTTTTGAGTGGCATAACTTCTCAGGGGTCACGCCCACCTCTTTGTTCCCGAACCCAACGTGGTGTGGTATTAGTATTTGTGAATGGTCACTAATTGGTCGATCTCTGCTGCAGGGCGGGTCATGAGGAGCCGCTGTACCCTTTCACATATAAAATATTTTTTGCGTTCTATTTGTTGTACGTATTATAAGAAAAACTCATAACGTCGTCGTAATAGAAACCTTTAAAGTAGTTTCAGAGCGTTTATATCTGCCTTTTAAATAATAATATCAAAATAAGCCAAGGAAAACCTGTATTGCAAATAATTGCCAAATTATTTTCACCTTAAAATTCCTCCTTTAAAATAATCTTGACCTCGTTAACGTTTTCCGAGATAGGATTGAAATGCCTATCATAGACTAACTAGTAGATGCCTATAGTACTTACATTTTATTTTACCACGCAATAAATGAATCATAAATTATTCTTTAGAATTTAATTCCTTTTGTCAGAAGGAAGAATTTTACAACGTACCAATATTATCACATGATGAATAACTAAAAATAACGAAAATGTTAAATGCCTTTTCATCCATCAATTCATTCATCAACCTATCGCAAGTCCACTGCTGAACATAGGCTTTCCTGATAGATTGCTTCATAGAATGGATGTTTGCAGTTTTATGTTGCCCAAAGAATGACCCAAGCAAATGTAAAATGTATATCTAAAATGTCAATGTCACAATTTTTTATTGCAGAAATTAAGTGCTGACCTATAATTTATCACCGCATATCATACAAGACAATAATATGCAAATTGTGGACTGGGTACGTAAAGTAATTAACCATCGGCAACATATTACGAAACACAAGGAACATGTTGAATATTTGTTCAGCTGTAGATATGCATAGTACTTTGATAGCCTCAACATAACTGATCGCTTGACAATAACACAAAAACATTTACCCGACTGCTATAGAAAGAGGGTTACGTATTTCATGCAACATGTATGTACCAGTCCAGTGAATGTACCAGTTCCAAGTGAGTTGCCATTATTTTTACACTAAGAGACGTGCTTACGTGTGTCGATTTTGTAGTTTGTAACACAAAATATTAAGCTTCCTTCTAGTCACCAAAATGGAAGTAGACAGTAAGGAGTTACCGAATCTGAGAACAAGAAAACAATAAAGACGGAGTAGCTCTGCGTACATTTCAAGTTGCATCACTTGCAACAAAGCAAACCAAAACCATTATCCACGTATTCAACACTCCAATTACGTACACATGTGCATCTTGCTCAACCCAAATGAAAATGTCAAAGTAAGCTACAGCTATCTTCTGCTTAAAAATTATCAATTCTTGGTCCGATTTACGCAGAAAGAACTTAATGGTATCTTGATATCATGCAATGGTGTACTTGGGTTGGGAATTAATTTTATTAATAACAGGGTCCCATGCAGATGGGAGCACCCTGCCATATTCTCGATTATAGGAATCTCTTTGGTAGGATCGGTGTTCTCTGGCGAGATTTGTGGTCTATCAAGTCTGATGCAATGACGGTGGCGATTCTGTTCACAGATTGCAGGCTGCCCTGAACATCGATTATTTACAGCAGTTGTAATATATTATTATACGCGGTTTTTTCTATTAATTTTAACAATTAAAAATATAAATCGAGGACAATATGATATCCGACTACACGCATGGAAGTAACACGACGGACACTTCTTTACCCTAGAAACCTTACAGAAATAAGAGAGCCTACCAGCGGGTCGTATATAAACTTAACTTTAAATTACTCTATAAATTTTAAGTAATTTATTTATCATTGAAATTCATATTATTATATAGTACTGGATCAAAAGACAGACTTTATGCTGAAAGCATTGTCTGCCAGTCAACCAAGACAAGAACAACAAACAACAAGCGGCAAGGCGAGAACAAGCAACAGAGAACAAGAAAAGAAATCCGAACATTCTTCTTGAATATCATGTGTATGCTGGAAGGATATCTTCACTGATATGTCTTATAATGTCCTAAAGACCGTATTTTGATCACTGTGGTCGGTCCAAACGGAGACTATTCTTCTGAGAAGGCAGGATTATAGCGCACAAGTGACTATTTACGGGTGTACTATCTTTTCCCTCGTTGTCATATTATATGTCATAGGATAGCTATCCGTCACGACCGGAGAGAAATTGGGCGCAGGGCCAACGGCTTTACGTGCTTTCTGAGGCACGTGGCTACTGAGAATTTCTTGACAGAAAAACCCAGTAACTGCTTTTAGCCCGATCTGGTATACGAACCGAGACTATATGATAAGCAGTCTCGTTAACAACTATTAGATACATCGAATAAAACTAATATTTCATGATATTTTTATCGCAATCGATTTTAACATATTTGTTATTCCCTACGGTTTAGAAACCATAGACTTAGAATATATACGCTAGTATATTCTAAGTCTATGGTAGAAACCATGTTCGATGGAGCTCCTTTATTCTTTTTTCTGATTCTTCTTTGTATACAGAATCATAATATGTATTTTATTAATCGTTTAACATCGCACGGGCCCTCTTAACTTACGAATATAGCGAGGGAAAAATGTCACAAGAAAAATTGTTTATAAGAGGTATAAGTTTCAAATACACAGCAACAGTTGACGGTTTCAACGACTATTTTATCATCTTTAAATACAGCACTACATCTTAGAATTTATATAGTATTTTTCCTCAATCAAAAGTTAGTTGTCCTGAACCTACACTTTCATCATTTTGTGAAGATTAAAAAAAAATGATTTTAATGGCTAGCATGCTGCAGCTAAAGTATGGTTGTAGCACGAACGTGTCACTCTATCGGTGAAGGATCATGCTAGAAAATACCAGGGTAAAAGACCAGAATGGAAGGTTCCTGCGGATTTAAATTGGCGGCTAAAGTTCGGTTAATACAAATGCAAGCTATTTGTATTTACATTGGAGAAGACGTGTCGGTAATATGCAATGTATGATCTGCCGCATCTCCCGACGCCACGAACTCAACGAATTATTTAAAGCGTATGTGCATAGTTTGTTCCTTTCCTATGATATGGTATAATTTACATGACAATAACATAAAACGACTTTTATCGTTACAAACTTTCAAAATCCTCTGTTGAACATTGGCCTCCTCAGAGATTTCTTCGTAGGAATTTAATATTTGCCATAGTTGTCACACTTGGCAGCAACTGTAGTTTATTATTTTTTAAGTTGTTATTAGAATGTCTATCTCAGTTTCCTCGCAATCGCTTCTCACAAACCCCACGGTACAATATGTGGTAATGGATATTCTTAAACTGCCACAGGATCAGAATGTGTTTCTTTCCTTCTTTCTTGTTTTACGATTTGTTAAATAAAAGACACACGATGACGATAATCTTAAGAATACTATAAAAATACAAAAATATAATTAATTATATACTTACATACTTAAACACACACATTCTTTGACCGCTATTTACAGACCTCCTTCATAGATTGCCACATAAGAAGGTATATTGTTTATATTTTTATGTTTCTTTTACTTTTCACGGATTTATTATTCTATATGACAATTTTGGAACCATGCGGTGCTATAGTACAAGCCAATATGGTGGTGGTGGTGAGCTGGGTGGGCGAATAAGTAGTGGACTGTATTGCAGTACACGTAGTACAGTGTATTGCGTTACAACTAATTTAATGGTGGTGGGAGTAGTGGTGCTGGGATTAGTGGTGACGGGGATAGTGCACGCAATTGAGGAGAGCAGAGGTGCTCTTCAAACTAGGTAAGACACATCATTTTATTTTATTGAGCGGATATTGGCAAAGTAAATTTTCCAACTTTAACTAATTTAATGCTTTGGCTGGCACGAAGAGATGAGCTGCTGCGGAATAGGAACAAAATGTATGTAGCTCAAGAGAAGGATTGATAAACATAGTACCTTGAGAAGAGCGGCGAGCTTCGTATCTCATGACGACTGCTGCTGCGTACGCGACGAGCTGTGATGGCACTAAATTTATTCACAATAGGACAGTTCTAATTTCTTCTCAATACAGTCATGTGCACCAAACAAACTCCCAATGATTAAATAATTTTAAGAAAACATTAGACGATGATGACCGCATGCGTTCTAAGCAATTTTGCCATCTTTTTCTTCTATAGGAGGGCGCACTGATGATGAGACGATCGGACGCGCCTAACAGTTTCTTGATTACACTTGCATGATAGGCATGTCAGGTAAAGGAAAGTTAGAGGAAGTTTTATGTCAACAACAATAAATAAAATAGATTAGCTTAAAATACGAAATATAAGTGTACGTTGGCGCAACCACTGTATATTATGTTATATGTATTAAATGGTAGGTCTCTACTTCTGGTTCGTCTTGGTAGGTGTTACCGTTTTAGTCCTCAAAGATGACAACTCATCTATAGCCTTCTTTGCTTGATGTTGGTTAAAGGTATGCTGCTGTTCTTACCATCCACAAATTACCATCAGATAAATTGTAAGTTCGTTTGTCACTTCCGTTTATAAGAAAACAGAGCCTTTCGAAATATTGTATCAGAAATTACTAATCTTAATAATTTTCAATATTACATGTTACAGACGGCGAAGAGCCGCCGCCCGTCATCCCCTCATACTCCGATAGGCCCCGCATACCCGCACATCGCCCGAACGTCACGTGATGCCCGCGTCCAACTAGCGCACAGCGACGCCACGTGGGGACACATCAACGGAGAAACACCGCCGCGTAAATATAAGAAGGGCATCGGGCCGCTGGGAGTCATTCCGCTTGAGCCACCGCTCTCGGGCGGTCGTGTAAGTTGTCGCGCTCTCGTCCCTGTACATTGAGTGCCTCTCACTCTCGCGCCTCTGCTCTCATACTCACGTTGTGCAGAGCAGCCGCCTCGGTGAGTTCTTTTGCCTTTCTTACCGTTCTTGCCCCCTGCCGCCTAGCAGAGGTTTGACCACTTTTGTTATTGTTTTTGTTTTGTTATTTTTCTGTTTTGTTATTGCTATATAGTTGTACTGTGTTTACTGTTTCTTGGAACGTCAACGTCTATTTGTTCTTTTCAGAACAAGCCCCTGTTCTTTTGAGAACAGGATGCCCCCATACTGTTTCTTAGAACGTAACTCCCCCTCCCAATATGTCCACACTGGACCTACTTAGGACCCTAGTAGCCGCCCTAAACCAAGCTCTTGGTCTGGGCTTAAACCTGGATGAGACAGCTCTCCCTGCAATCCTCGCCTCCGTTGCCCCTCAGGCATGTCCCCACCGGCCCCGTCACGTCCTGCTCGGCAGCTCCTACAGCTGCCCCGCAGACCAACTCGCCCGCGTCCCCGACTCCGAATCCATGGGTGCTCCAACACCACGTTCGTAACGTCATCCTCCCGGAGGACCACCACCAACACAAACTCTTCGTCCAGCAGCTGCCCCTCGGACTCCTATGGGACAGTAACGAACAGCACCCCCTTCACTGTAGTTAAGTCCAAGCGCGGCGCGAAACGCACCGCCAAAACCGCTCCCCGTCCCGGCAGGCCACTTGAACAAATTTACGAATTCTCTTTGAATTTTATGAAATTATACGCAGGATCCGTAAGTTGTATGATTTTAAATCAAAGCGGATAAAGGGCTGAATTGCGAGGATTTTGTAGAAATTACAAAATTAAACGCAGCGTTAACTTACGAGCGTAGGAAGGAACAAGGATAATAACATTATGTTATGGAGGTACGACATCGCTTTTCCGTGAAATTTGTAATAGCCAATGTAATAATCATAGCGCTCTCGAAACCGAGTATAGTTCTAATATGAAGAACTAACATCATTATTCATTAATTCATTACAGCCTATCAAAAGTCCACTGCTGAACATAGGCCCCCACATAGATTGCCTCAGGGGTACTTACAGTTGTCATCGCTCGTTTTTTTTGGAAAGAACAGATGGTTCTTTCCAGGACAAAGGTTTTTTTTACAAAGCAATGATAAAAGTAAAACAGCCAAGTGCGATTCGACTCGCACATAAAGGTTCCCACCATCGTGATACACGTTTCTAGTAGAGCCTTTAA
>JAGSMP010001335.1:0-56865 GCA_029286625.1 Parnassius orleans
TACGAATTCTCTTTGAATTTTATGAAATTATACGCAGGATCCGTAAGTTGTATGATTTTAAATCACAAAGCGGATAAAGGGCTGAATTGCGAGGATTTTGTAGAAATTACAAAATTAAACGCAGCGTTAACTTACGAGCGTAGGAAGGAACAAGGATAATAACATTATGTTATGGAGGTACGACATCGCTTTTCCGTGAAATTTGTAATAGCCAATGTAATAATCATAGCGCTCTCGAAACCGAGTATAGTTGTAATATGAAGAACTAACATCATTATTCATTAATTCATTACAGCCTATCAAAAGTCTACTGCTGAACATAGGCCTCCCCCACATAGATTGCCTCATAGGGGATACTTGCTACAGTTGTCACGCTCGCTTTTTTTTAGTGAAAAGAACAGATGGTTCTTTCCAGGACAAAGGTTTTTTTTACAAACCAATGATAAAAGTAAAAAAAACAGCCAAGTGCGAGTCGGACTCGCACATAAAGGGTTCCGTACCATCGTGATACACGTTTCTAGTAGGGGAGCCCCTTTAATTTTTAATTTATTTTAATTTTTATTACTTGTTGTAATAGTAGCAACAGAAATACACATTCCGTGAAAATTTCAACTTTCTGCCTATTATGGATCGTGCGATACAGCCCGCTGACAGACAGACGGACGGACGGGTGGACGGACGGACTGACGGACAGCAGAGCTTTAGCAATAGGGTCCCGTTGGTTACCCTTTGTGTAAGGAACCCTAAAAAAGACTTTTAATTACTACGAATATTTAAATTTACTTTAATAAACTGCTTTGAGTGTATTTCCTCAAGGCATTGAGTTTTTTTTTATTTCAGCCTTGATCTGCGCTTCCCGCTGCCAACCGCTGGGTCAGACGACAGTGTGTGACCCAGAAGATTCTTCGTCAAACTTATTACCAGGCATACTTACAAATAACGCATTGATTCCAGACTTTCACCTAATGTCATTCCGTACTATCTGCAAGGACTTCCAGCTGCTGGTATAGAACCAACACCAGTTTACGAAATAATTATCCTTATTCTAGTACGCCAGCGACGAAAGAGTTAGCATCGACAACTATCTGTGAAAGTTTGCCTAGTGCTGCACCGGGTTTCATATACGGAAACCTCGCAGTGAACGGAATGAGCTTGGATGAAACACCACCAAGAATATCTTTTTCATAAAGACCCATTCTGCCTACTTCTCCGCTAACTATAACCCCAATATTCTGGTAGAAAGGATGGGTGTACAGCACCACTTTTCAAGGCAAAATTATAAATCTGACAACTGTAAATTATATGAAAGTAAAGGCTACTTTAAGTTCAGCATGTAGTATGGATTAACAAACTTATAAAAAAAAATAAGCAAACAAAAATTTTGGACACTTTAGTTGTTCTTGAAATTCAGTGAAAATATATTAATATTGCACTATATAAAGACACATATTATATTCGAATTTGTCGTCAAATTCCTTATACTATGATAAAAAAAAACATTTATTTTATTTTAATCTTAAAAAACTCGTGCACTCATATACGAGTACCTGTATTGTCAGTATAGTATTCATCATCACTTTTTTAGGGTACCGTACCTAAAGGATAACCAACGGGACCCTATTACTAAGCCTCCGCTGTCCGTCCATCCGTCCGTCCATCCGTCTGTCTGTCAGCGGGCTATCTCATGATCTGCAATGGGCAGACAGTTGAAATTTTCATAGAATGTATATTTTTGTTGACGCTATAAGAACAAATATATAAAAATTAAAATAAGTTATAAATCAAAAGGGGCTCCCTCACTAGAAACGTGTATTACGATGGTACGGAACCTTTATGTGTGATTCCGACTCGCACTTGGCCGGTTATTATCAATCAATACCCGATGTATGTTTACATGTATACTTGGGCTTAAAATTTGATATCATTTTTGTTCCCGAAGATGTTGGAAAAGCTTAATGTCAAAATGAGTATTAAATATCTGTTCCACTTATCAAAAATGTTCTGTATTATCTTAGAAACTGTCAAAGCTTAAATAGCCATATCATTTGGTGTCGATAATATTGTTTCATAGGCGCCGTAAAAATAAAAATACAACTATGGTTTCCAATCCTCTTCTAAGCACCTACGGCAAATATCCCTGTCATGAAGGCTTCTGGGAGAGGCCTATATTCGGCAGTAGACTTTGATAGGCTGTAATGATGCTTATGATGACCTGTTAGGTATGTGATTACTTAATCTTTATATTTTCGAATGCAAAATGTACATAATATTGGATGTACGTAACGGAATTAAAGTCACATCCTGCCAATAAATCAGACAAGATGAAATTATTTTCCTGACTTCCTTGGATTTCGTCCCTCTCCGGGCATTATTTAAATATTTAGAGGCTCAATATAATCAGGTAGCTTAGCTTTGAATTAACACATCTAATATTTAGTTATTGATCAACCGTTCCAAACACAAAATTGCAGCAACAACCCATCTGCAAAGTGTGATGGGTATGACTTTCCCTAAAAGCTGTATGCCTGCTGTAGGTAAGAGTGTCGAAGTAAACATTATCAGGCGTTATTTTTTACTAAGCACAATGTAAAAGCAAGACTGTGAAAATGAGGACATGACCAAGTTGATTCCGTTTAAAAGACTGCACGGATAACAGGTTATTTTAGTATGGTATTTTAACATAATGTATGTTTTGTAACGCAATCCTTTTTAGCAAAAGTTAATTTAGTATTCCCACATGTCAGTCCCGCGAGCATTGATAAAGTCTACTGAAGGATATACATCATTTAAAATAAATACAAGAAAAGGCTCTGGTATCCATCTCACATATGCCATTCTTCTATTATTCTAATGAATGACGAGAACTGCGCCTATGATTTTTTAGGAATTTATCGATTGACATGCCTATTCGCTACTGTTGCCAATTTCGCTACTGTTAAAGATTTTAAGACTACATTTAGGATTTTGCTTATAATTTGTAAATACGTAATTGATACAATGCAAAAAAAAAAGTTCACCTAATACGCTTCCCTATGAGACATCGTGTTCTCTAATAGGCAATAATTTCTGCATCGAATTCAAAATCAAAACAAAGAGTAAGTTCGCAAATCGTACGTTCGAATAATAACACCCATCTATGGATTCGTGAAATTACATGAAATAAATTGGCAGTGATTCAATGTTTATTTAAAACTTCTACAATAAAATAAAATAACTCTCAAGTGTTAGGTTATAGTTAATGAAGCATCAAAAATACTAACAATTTTATAAAATAGTTTTAATATTTTACAATTAAAAATGTACAGATTATATTTAATTCACAGTTGGCAAGCATGGGTATCTCAGCTCTTCTCGTAATAGGTACGTGGAATTTTATAAAAATATTATTAAGTATCCAAAACACTATTAAAATATTTTACCTTATTGATATATTTTTACTATTTAACTATTGATATAACCATTTAATAAAACTAATTTTACGGATTATATCGCGTTTAATCAACTTATTTTTATTAATTCCCGACGTTTCGGGTGCTTTACAGCACCCATGGTCACGGGGACTGAGGTGATTGACGTCCTGATGTCAGAGTTAATCCGAGTACCTTCAGCTTTTAATTATTAATTTTGGTCCGATCTACGCAGAATGAACTAACTGTGTCCTGAAGCCTTGCAGTGGTATGCTTGGGTTTAGTTTTAATTTTAATTACAGATCCCAAGCAGGTGGTAGTGCACCTCCTCTCTATTGAAATTAGGATGTTTTTAATTTCAATAGCTCACGTATCATCCTTGGCAGGAATCGATGTTCTTTCGCGAATTTGTGGTTTATCATCCAATGTAGTGGCGGGGCCGTCTAGGATATGATCACAAACTGCAGACTTCCCGGAACGTTGGTGCTTCACGTCAGCTATGTGTTCTTTACGCGGGTTTTAATAGATCGTTTTGTTTGCTTATATATGAGAGACCACATTCACAATCAAGCTTGTACACTCCTGCATCTTGTAGAGGAATATTGCACTTGACGGATGGTAAGAACTGACTAATCTTCTTCAGGGCTTGAAGAATGTTCTAATAGGAGCTCGCTTCAAGATATAGCCAATCTTGTCTGTGACACCTCTGACATATAGTACAGCAGGCACACGCTCGACTGTGGCCGGCTTCATCAGTCACTGTGACGTAGGCGCGGACCCGAAGCTTGTTGTCGTGCAGAACCTGCTTGACGCTGAAGCTCGGCGGCCAGGTGTTTGCTGTCACAGATCCCTCGTGCTCTGTAACAAAGATTGCTTACGTGGTAGCTAATCAGAAGGATGATGGTGGGATTCACCATTTAAATATCGGTTTGTATGGGTCTTTTTTCATACACAGTGTGACCTATGGTGTTGTTAGATTTGGAATGACTAACACATCTAGGAAAGCTAAAGAATTATTTGTTTCTAACTCCATAGTAAATTGAATTTTAGAGTGTATGGAATTAAGATTCTAAAAATGCAGTTACTTTTATCTGATGGTAAAATTGTGAAAGTATCGTCTACGTACCGTTTGTAGAACCTGGAGTTGGTGCAGGCAGGGCTTTCTCCTCAAAGTCCTCCAAGAAAATATCGGCGACAATGGAGATACTGGTGAGCCCATTGCAACACCATCTACTTGCTTGTAAAACTCTTCCTTCCACAATAGATAGCCAGATGTAAGGCAATGTCTAACAATATTGCATATTCTGCTGGCATGTTGTTTTCTAGTTTCTAGTTACAATTGAGACAGTCTTCAACAAGTAGGCATGTAAATAGAGACTGAACATCAAAACTGACCATATAGTTTCATTGTCAGTAAGACAGGGTTTTATCTCACTAACAAAATGGTATGAACTTAGTGTGTGCTCTGTGTGTCCTCTGAGTGGTGATAGTATTTTTGCAAGAATTAAACCAATCTGTAAAACAACTAGCGATCTAATTAAGAAATACTCCGAGAAATTGAATCTAGACGTTAATTCGATAATACCTGCTGCCAAACCACCGAAGTTGTATGGGTTGCCAAAATACACAAACCGAACGCTCCATTACGTCCAATAGTGAGTCAGATCGATTCGCCAACCTACAGATTGGGTGTATGTTGATTGTGAATGTGGTCTCTCATATATAGGCAAACAAAACGATCTATTAAAACCCGCGTAAAAGAACACATAGCTGACGAAGCACCAACGTTTCGGGAAGTCTGCAGTTTGTGATCATATCCTGACGGCCCCGCCACTACATTAGATTTGATAAACCAAATTCTCATGAAAGAACATCGATTCCTGCCAAGGATGATTGTGAGGCTATTGAAATTAAAACATCCTTATTTCAATAGAGAGGAGGCTTGGTACTACCACCTGCTTGGGATCCTGTAATTAATAAAATTAAACTAAACCCAAGCATACCACTGCAAGACTTCAAGAGACAGTTATTTCATTCTGCGTAGATCGGACCAAAATTAATAATTAAAAGCTGAAGGTACTCTGGATTAACTCTGACATCGGGACGTCAATCACCTCAGTCCCCGTGACCATGGTGCTGTAAAGCACCTGAAACGTCGGGAATTAATAAAATAAGTTGATTAAACGCGATATAATCCGTAAAATTAGTTTTATTCAATGTGTAGTGTTCGTAAATATAAGAAATCATTATATTGATATAACCACTAAATATTATTTTAGTTTATTAAGATTAAGCTGTAAATAGTTACTCATACTCATAGCGCATACGATTTTTAAAATGTAATATTAAACTGAAAATCTATCTGACCACCATAACTAACAGATCAAAGTAATTTACCTGTATGTGTCCTTTCGATTAAAATTATTTGAAGTTGGCGCCTTTTCTGTGTTTCCGTACTATATAGTCATGAATTGACGGATGATTTTATCCTTCCGGGGAAAATAAGATTTTAGTGATATCCTTACCGATATCAGCTCCCACTAGCAACACTATACGCTTCATGTCATTGTGAATTTATATCTCTAGAAAAAGGAAAATATTTAAAATGCAAGCACTAGGATGGTAATAATATACAGCAGGGTAGGTTAGCTAGGAGGCGTCAAATTCATATGATTTTGATCGAAGGAAACTTAAAGGTAAGTAACTTTGACCAATTAATTATATTCGTTGACGCCCTCTATGTTTGTATACTATGTAGATGATTAAAGATATGATGGTTCATTTAATTTTTGCTGTCGTAAGAGATCACTTTTAAACAATTTACAACGAAGCAAACAATAAACAATATAGATAAATTAAAAGATAATATAATTTCCATTATGAACAATTGTTTATTCTTTTATTCAATTATGAACGCTATTGTTACACTTATGTATAATGGCCAGTTATTAAAATATTGCAAAAGTTTTGGATATCTAAGTTTGTTGTCTTTATAACGTTTTCAACACTAATACCACTTTTAGGATGAGAAGGATGAATGCCTTGTGGAATATACTGTGTCATTAAAATTTCATATATTCAAATAGCTTTTATTTCTAATAATTTAATACATTCAAATAGCCATATTCAAAAATAATAAATATTCATAATGACTAAATTTCTGTGTAGTGGCGGCAAGAATACCCACCACTCCATATCTTCCCGTGGGTGTCAAGAGGCGACAGAGGAAATTGTAGAATATGGGCAGCTATATCTTTCTGGTAAAAGCAAAAGCAATAAAACTGCGGTTGCCAACCCGCTCACCAAGCGTAACTATGGCAATATACACCACCATGAGCAATGACACTAATAAACGGCCCCTGTCCCCAGCGCGGCCCGCTATTCCTGGCTACGGTGGCGACCATGGTAACGGCGGGGCAGGGTGCGCATCTCCGGTGGAGGTTCGCTGCCACCCATCACGACGCGACCTGGCAACCTGCAACGCACGCACCCTGAGGACTGACGAGAAGATCCTGAGCTGGAAGAAGAGAAAGACAAGTTGCGCTGGAATATTATAGGATTATCCAGTCCGAAGAGAGGAGGAGGATACGGTAATCCTCGAATCGGCAACTTGTTCTATCACCGGGGAGCCCGGACTCGACAAAAATGAGATTGACTTCATTATGACGACTAGGCGCAAACTCGCCAACTGTTCAGTGATATCTCAGTGATCGCGAGGGTGAAAACTGGTAGCGATCACCGAATGTTTAGAGGCACACTGAACCTAAACGCTAAGTTGAAGAGGTGTCGTCTAATGAAGTCTACGCTCCGTCCCCCTCGTGCTCTAATCCAGAGTCCCGAAACCTTTCAGCTCGAGTTACAAAATCGTTATCAGTGCCTAGAAGATTGCAATGAAGTGGACGATATGAATGACAAGCTTGTGGAAACTGTCCATGCGGTTGGAGCTAAGTTCTGTAAGACCCGTCGCAAAAGAATACAAAATTTCTCCGATCACACTCTTAATTTCATGGCTGTTAGAAGGAAGACGAATCTGCAGTCTTCAGCAGATTTGACAGCATACAGGCAAATGAATGGACAGATCTCCAAATGCATGAGGCGAGACTTGCGCAACTCCAATACAGCTCGTATTGAAGAAGCGATCGAGCGGAACCAGGGCTCCAAAGTCTTTGCCAGAGATCTATCTGCCAGACAGAGCCAAATGTCGAAGCAGAAGACCGAATGTGGCAGCATCGTTTCCGGGACACCTGAGATTTTGAATGAGATTGAGAGGTTCTATGGGCAGCTGTACACGTCATCAAGCAGAAATGCTATCTTGAAAAGCCTTTATACAGCGGTGGGTTTATTAAAAGCTGATAAAGAATTAGAACAAAGTGTAAGTAATGAAGCGTTCTTGCTTAGACCTCACAGTTCGGAAAGTATCTACAATATGTCTAGACTAGAATAGTTTAGGTGTAGGTGTCCATGCATCAATTTGATCTCTTACAATGTTACGCCAAAATAGATTAGGAATACAACTCATTCAACCTAAGCGTACACTTGCCTTGAATTACACACTCCTTCTTTCACCTCCCCATAATTCATCTCATCGCAAAGCATGTTGCAGTAGACAATAAAATGTTTACATGGTGTATATAAGTATATATTATTAACAGGTTACGCATGTGTATTTTATTTTAATACATAAAAAAGATATTGTACCTATTCCTTTCGTAATTTACGTTGCTAGTAATAAAAAGAACCACTCTAACACGACCTGTATTGTTTATTAGGTTCAACATCATTAGCTTTCGTTTGCCGTAATATTAATGGGTATTATTATCACCGCATATCTTTTAATCAATGCAATTTATTCAGCTCTCTAATGTGGGCTAGTGCAAGCTATAAGTTTTTGTGTAAATAAATAATTATTGGGTTATTTCAAATAAAAAGCAAAAGTTAAATAATCAGGCCATCTGTAGGGAAGGGATATGTTCAGCCGAGGGCTTTTATATGTTACTAGCTGTTACCCGCGGCTTCGCCCGCATGGTCACTGGGAAATGAACTATCCATTGCTTTTTGAATTGAAAGAAAACTGAGTTTTATAGATTTGTCAGAGATGCAGCCATTAAAAGGAAACTGAGCAAAATTGATTCGTCAGCCTATTAAAATGTTTTGAAACGCAGCGTATAGGAAAGCATGAAAATAGCCTGTTTATTCCAAATGGAAACGGGATATTTTTTTAATTAAAGGAAACTGAGCATAATTATCCGTCAGGGATGCAGACTTTTGAAAAGAAACTGAGCTAAATTGATTCGTCAGAGATGCAGTTTTCTGAATTGAAAGGAAACTGAGCCAAATAAAAGATCCGTCAGAGATGCAGCTCTTTGAGTTGAAAGGAAACTGAGCTTATTAGGTCCGTCAGAGGTGCAGCATTTGGAATTGAAAGAAACTGAGCTAAATAGGAAATTTTGAATTGAAAGGAAGATCTGAATTCTGATTAATTGATTGGGGAATTTTGGAAAACTAACTGAACACTATTTTAAGACGCTACTGTACACAATGTTATATGTTTTCCATTCGGAAAGAATGTGGAGATTCTGGGCATTTGACACGCGAACATGCTACATACAGCTGACCATGAGAGAAGCACGGTTTTCTGTTGACCCCGCTAGCTGTAACGTTTGCCCTGCGCTTTATTAATTGTCATTGCAAAACTGAGCTTAATAGGAACTGCAACCTTTGAATTGAAAAGGAAGATCTGTGGAATTATAGGGATCCGTGGTATAATAACATTTTCACCTTTCCTACGCCTGTCAAAATTGTAGCACCGATTATGTTCCGTCCAAGATGTGTCACACGCAGCCGTGTCCGTTACATAACTGAGGAGCATCAAATTTGCATTAGCATGACTGGGACGCCTAATTTTAATTGAAGCTTATGTGAGGCACACCTGACAACTCTAGAGAATTTACTAAACTCTACGGGATATGAAGTGCTCTGTTCTGTGTCCATAACTGTGTCTACTGACAAATACTCTGATATTCTCCTGCTACTTCGCTTAATATATCTGAATTTATTTTGTTAAGGTCTCATTTTTTGCAAGAATCGCCTTTCACATAACCATTTGTCTTCATGCATGTTGTTCGTTAAATCTGAATAAAGGCTCGCAATTAATTCGGAATGACTTGTACTAAATTACAAAAATCTCTCGTCAATTTAACGCAGCCTCAGCATCCGTTTCCAACCGCCCATCACCAATTTTTAATAGTGTCAGCAGTAGTTTCCAGCATTGATATCATTATACAAATGCACTCTCATATTCGTAGTTAAACTGAATTTTGTCACCTTGTTCCATAAAATAGACGACTTGAGGCATGCTTAATTTCATCTGCAGGTGTGCCTTTGAATGACAGATAAAGTTGGCGAAAGTCACCAGCCAGTAAAACCACCATTCCCATTACATCGGTATTGCTGCGCAAATCCGAGCGTTCGATTTAGTGCTTCTTCAGCTTTTATGCGACATTGTACTTTCGTCCCACACTAAAAGTTTGCATTGTCGTAGCATTATACCTCGTGCACTATTTTTATAAAGTTGCAGATCGGCGATTCTTCCTGGGCTAGATTTAGAGGAGTTTTAAAACAGAATGTGCAGTGCGGCCCCGCTTAGCAGTGTGGCGGCTATACCGGAGGAAGAAGGGCAACAGCAATGTTTTTATCTTCCGTACTTGCGCTAATAATAAATTTAACAAAAATGTCTTCCCAGTTCCTCCAGGGGCATCTAAAAAGAAAAGTGCACCATTTCTAGATTCAATTTGTCCTAATACTTTGTCAAAAACTCGTTTTTGTTCAGGAAGCAAGCGGGGTACAATTTCGGCTACTTGCTGCTGCAAAACTGTTATATCGTAGTTTGTGTCACGTATAATTTCATCACTTAGTTCATTTTCGGTTGTTCGCTGAGGGCTTATCATTCCAAAGTCGCTTAATTTTTTGCCTACCATTGCCATTACTTTATCTTCAATTTTTCCAAGTGCTTCAATATAAATGTGTTCATTGTATGTCATGTTCGCGTGTGTCTGCTGTAACCTTCAAAAAATATCTTCCGCCATGTACTCTTAATATTTGTCCCACAATTTATGTGCATTAGATAGCCCGCAAGATGATATGAGAGTTGCATAAAGATCCCTAATTTTGGCTGGTGACTGGCACTGCACAGCTTCCTCCATGGTTTCATCCCAGTGATTATCGTTTTCTAAAAGATGCAGAGCTTCACATGTTTATAAGTTGCGCATTGCTGACCGTTGACAGTTTTAAGGTCTTACATCCTGTAGGACCCTGAAATACAGCAGCAGCAATCGTAAACAGAAACATTCAAAATTAGTTACATGGACGGTATACACACGAAGGGCATCTGATGACTTTACACCGGGCCAATTGGCAACAGGCGCCTTGAATACGGCGTTTCCACCCTTCCTAGATGTGTTCCAAGTATAGCGGGGACTTCAGAATATAACAACGTTTTGCAAAGGGTCGGTTTGACAAAGTTGAAAGAAGGCTGTTAGTGCAGTTTTGGCGGTGATGCAATTCTTTCTGGAATTCTTTCGGTGAAATATACGCTCTCCATTTTCTAAGTGCAAGCAAGGTGAGTAACTGTTGGGTGCCTTTCGTTAGGGAAGCCAAGGAGACGCCACGCTGCCTCGTTACTGCTGACATAACGCCCTGCTTGAAAGGTCTGTACTTCATTAACGGATTTGCCTTACCTTCCTCCTGAGATTAAATATTGCTTGGTCGCCTTTATTTATGTACTTACAGATATACTTGATTGCGAGACAGAGCTACATGCTTCTACATTATGTGGGCATTAAACATTTTACATAGAATGGCGAACAGGACAATGCAGCTGTTATCTAAGGTCTGAATGCTCCAGAGCGAGATTGATTGTAACTTCCTGCCACCATCTTCGGGAGCACTGCGTCTGTATAAAGGGTAGCCATTGTCATTGTGCACTGTTTCTTTTAATAGCTGTTTAGGAATTTCTTTGTACATTTTCCTTCTTTCATATGACGATATTGAATTTCGTGCTCACATGGACCGTGAATCATATTTCGGACGATGGTATCATACACCTTTTACCTTGCTCAGGATCCAGAATCGCGCTTATTATGTCGTCTATTTGGCTACTAAAAGTCTCTTTAAGCCATATTAGAATGTGGGCATGCGGTAATCCTCTTGCCATTCAATTGAATACATGAAGCACTGCACTCTCCGAAAATTTTCCTTTGTTAATTACATACACATTTTTGTACTTTTAATCTAAATACTAATACTGCAACTAAATCGTGTCTGTCAGTACTTTTTGGCCCGGCATTAGCTCCTCGGTTATTTTCTACCATGTGGGATTGCAAGTAAAATTAACAAAAGATCAGGTCTTCCGTAAGTTCGTACATAGCGAATGCGTCTGTGTGTACTCATGTAGGTAGCAGGGACTGTTAACGAATGATGAGGCAGAATTACCATTTTACCTAAATCTCTGGGGTTTACATTGGCGTCGCTAGAAACTGCATCTTGTAAATGTATATAATTCTCAACGCGCAGCTTTTTGATTTAAATATATATAACGGAGCGTTCACTTTCTACCTTCACATACATGTCTACCAAAAATTGATGAAATAATTGTTCACACCGGGCTAAGAGGTTAAAATCATTTTCCGCAACATCATATGATACGCATAAAATCCATACATGATACTTTTTGTTCGATAGGCCTTGTGACCGGGTTAATGAATGGAATTTGAAAATGATAACCTCTTGTCCTTTTGCAATAAATCAATGGGTATTGCAGAGCGTCATAAAACTTGTGTGTATCGGCTACCCGTTGCAACGTATCATCACGTGCTCGCAAGACAATGCCCCGTGAAGAAAATTGATCACCACTAATTACGGCTGCTATTTCGTTTATCAAAGGTGCATTGTAGCGCCTTTCATGCTCTCCTCGAGGGGTCCGATCTGCGTGAATAACGACTTTATAATCCTCTTCAGGTAGGTTTTCCAAAGCAGTTTTAAATGTTTTGACTAAAATGTTACGTTCATGCAAGAATCTTGAATTTTGAACACTGTGTCTCTCAACTCCTGGATAAATTGGCAGCGACGGTCTACCTCAATTTCTTCGTCACCCATAAAATATACTTGTAAAATTTATGCTGTTCGTTTCAGTGGAAAAGTGAACTTATTTTATGATAAATTTGCCCTTGCACCGTAAATGTAGTGAAAATCCCGGCATTATTATTTCCAGTCAACTCCGAAGGACGTCATTTGAAAGCATGAGTTATATTTCCGGATCCTGTTTAAAAGCACCGTGACTCATTAGCATCATATAAAAAGAGAGTTTTCAAAGGTTCTGTTCCCCAAGTAACGGAAGACACTTGCCATTGAACAGCACATGCTATGGTCTCATCTTTCCATTTCAAAGCGCTGCAAAATCGACACGCCTTTTCCATCATTATTTTAATTATTATCTATCATTATTTTTATACGTGTAGAGCCATGCTGTATCTATATTAGTAGTATAGTTGTAGCACGAATGGGTCGGCTCGACCAGGGAGGACCACGCTCCTCACAGAATACCAGCGTAAAATAGCAGCTTAACACTGCTGTGTTTCTCGTATGGCGAGAGTAGAGAACCGGAGACCCTATTTACTGGAAAAGAGGCATTCCATCTTATTCTCACGGGTGACAAACACTGCATTTTGAATCTTTATTGAAGATAGATGTAGATGTTCAGGTCACAGCAACCACTTACCATCAGGTGGACTGTGCCTGTTTGTCACCCTATCCTATAAAAAAAAAATCAGTCCGATAACAACTAACCTGTGATTTTTATAATCAATCAACGGATCATAATTAAATGCTGCGTCATTAAAAACCGACCAATTGTTTCTTTGAAAATTTTGTCGACGTTCAGCTTCAGGCTGTGCATTTGCATCTCTTCGCGCCTGTGTCTGTTCTAGTGTTTCAGATGCCCTTATAGTAGATTGACGTTCAGCTTGCTCAATGAGTCTGTGTTGAGTTTCATCAGGTGTTTCCGCGGCTCTTAAGGCGGCCTGACGTTCCGCTTGTTCGAATAGCCTTTGCTGACTTTTGAGCAGGTGTTTCAGTAGCTCTTAAAGTAGATTGACGCTCTGCCTGTTCAAGACGCCTTTGCTGACTTTGATCAGGTGTTTCAGTAGCTCTAAATGTAGCGCTGACGCTCTGCCTGTTCAAGACACCTTTGCTGACTTTTGAGCAGGTGTTTCAGTAGCTCTTAAAGTAGCTTGACGCTCTGCCTGTTCAAGACGCCAGCTGACTTTGAGAAGGTGTTTCAGAAGCTCTTAAAGTAGCTTGACGCTCTGCCTAGAGACGCCTTCCTGACTTTGAAAGGTGTTTGGAAGCTCTTAAGGCAGCCTGACGCTCTGTCTGTTCAAGACGCCTGCTGACGTTGAGAAGGTGTCTCAGATGCTCTAAAGCAGCCTGACGCTCTGCTTGTTCTTGCCTTCTCAGTTCAGCATCTTCTAAAGATTCTAGCGGTCAATAATCTTTCGTTTGTCTTTGAAGATACTCTTGAAAGGCTGGACTTACTTTGCGGGCATTAGTAAGTAAGAAAACCTATTTATAAAAAAACGTTAAAATACCTAAAAGGAATTAAATTTTCTTTTTAATATTTTTTAAAGAACTAAAATATCTAAAAGGAATAAATATTCCTTTTAAATATTTTTAAAATCAAAACAACAAAACCAATTCAAGACACAACACGAATCCAAAAACGATAGCCAAAAAATCGAATCAACTTAAACCAAATCACAAAACAAATCGCAGAACCGAAATCAAAAGCAGTAGTCAATATAAATATAACCAACGAAAAAGAAGTAAGTGTATAGGTACCGTATACACTATCTATACTATTAATATTCCTTTGAAATATTGTTAAACAACCTAAAACAACGAAAACCAATTCACGATTCTAATAAACAAAACCAAAATCAAAGCCAGAGTCTATATGTATAAAGGAATACCAACCAAAACAAAACCGATCCAAGAAAAAATACACAAACCGAAAATGAAAGCCAATATAAATCCATTCAACTTTAACCAAATCACAAAGCAAATAACAAACAACCGAAATCTAAGTAGCAGTCGAATAAGCATGAAATAGAAACAATTTAAGCGTATAGGTACTGTATGCACTATAAGTTGACGCGCGGCTCAACGGCGGGATAATACATGTTGGAAACATTTCGTTACCGCGTTTTAAAACCTAGTAACGACATCTCTGAAGGAATCAATTTAAACTATGTATACGTTAGTTAATAAGAACTCTCAAAATATTTTTCTTATAATTTTGCACAATTTTCTTATTGTAATACCGATTCATTCATAACCACATATGAACTGTATTCATTTCCGTTCATTAAATATTACTAAGGCTTATTAATAAGGCTTACTAAGAACTGTTTCTACCATAGTTAAGTAATAGTTAAGGTGAAAGCTGACAGGTGGTGATAGTATTTTGATGCATATTTTAATCACGCCTGTAACCTGCGGGGTAGGCAGAGCATCAACGGATTACTTAATATCGTCTGCGAGGTTATCGCTTATTCTGTGAATTACGATGCATCAAAACGTTTGAAGAAAATCAGCTGGTGAATTTTATGTTTTATCGTCTCTTCCCGGTCCCGTGGAAAAATACAGATCCATACATTTTTTATCTTAATTTTTTGCAAAATAATAATCCAGATATTCTGACCTTCTGTGTTCGTCTTGTGGAATCACGAAAGCCACCTCAGCTGAATTTAATTTTGCAACATATTCGATTTTCCCACGGGAATGATATGTTTTTCCGCTGAAAAAAGTAGCCTATGTCACTCTACAGCCACCGAACTATCCCCATACAAATAATAATGCCATGCCGACGCTCTGTTGCGACGTGAAAGAAGGACAAACTTGTGCAACATATTCGATTTTCCCACGGAATGAGAAGTTTTTCCATGGAAAAAGTAGCCTATGTCACCACAGCCACCGAACTATCCCCATACAAAAAATCATGCCATGCTGATGCTCTGTTGCAACGTGAAAGAAGGACAAACAAACAAACAAACACACTTTCGCATTTATAATATTAGTATGGAAGTATGGATTTTAATTTTTATATATTTGGTCTAATAGCGTCAACAAAAATATACATTCTATGAAAATTTCAACTGTCTGCCTATTCCGGATCATGAGATAGCCCGCTGACAGACAGACGGACGGACGGACGGATGGACGGACAGCGGAGGCTTAGTAATAGGGTCCCGTTGGTTACCCTTTAGGTACGGAACCTTAAAAAGTGGTGATGAATACATTCTGACAACGTACTCGTATATGAGTGCACGAGTTTTATGAGATTAAAATAAAATAAATGTTTTTTTTTTATCATACGTGTAAGGAATTTGACGACAAATTGGAGTATAATATGTGTCTTATAAGTGCAATATTAATATATTTTCTCTGAATTTTAAGACCAAATTGTCTAAAATTTTTGTTTGCTTTTTCTTTTTATAAGTCTGTTTGTTAATCCATACTACATGCTGAACTTAAATTAGCCTTTACTTTCATATAATTTACAGTTGTGAGATTTATAATTTTGGCTTGAAAAGTGGTGCTGCACACCCATCCTTTCTACCAGCATATTGGGGTTATATTTAGCGGAGAAATAGGAAGAATGGGTATTTATGAAAAAGATATTCTTGATGGTGTTTCATCCAAGCTCATTCCGTTTCACCGCAGGTTTCCGAATAAACCCCTGCACTAGCAAACTTCACAGGTAGTCGTCGATGCTAACTTTTCGTCGCTGGCGTACTAGAACAGGATAATTTTAATGACCGCAAGTGAAGTTAGGGGATTGTTTCATGCACAATTTTATCTAGGAAATAGGAAGACGGGAAGACAATCCTGAAAAATGTTGGGATGATTCTGGGACTAGTCTCCGTGAGCCCAAAAATATTAAGTGCAAGTTTCGCACAATATTTGACCCAGCTGCAGGATAGGATAGGCCTTAGGCCAATTAAGTTCGTCTATGTTTGGCACACTGTTTCGTAAACTGGTGTTGGTTCTATACCAGCAGCTGAAGTCCTTGCAGATTGTACGGAATGACATTGAAAGTCTGAATCAATGCGTTATTTAAGTTTGCCTGGTAATAAGTTTGACGAAGAATCTTCTGGGTCACACACTGTCGTCTGACCCAGCGGTTGGCAGCGGGCAGATCAAGGCTGAAATAAAAATAACAATGCCTGAGAAGCAGTTTATCAGTAAATTTAAATATTCGTGTAATTAAAGTCTTTTAGGTTCCTTACACAAGGGTAACCAACGGGACCCTTGCTAAGGCTCTGCTGTCTGTCGTCCGTCCTCTCATCAGCGGGCTGTATCTCCCGACGTAGGATCCACAGGGGCAGACGGTTGAAATTTTCACGGAATGTGTATTTCTGTTGCTACTATTACAAAGTAACAAAATTAAAAAATTGTACAAAGGCTCTACTAGAAACGTGTATCACGATGGTACGGAACCCTTTATGTGCGAGTCCTACTCGCACTTGGCTGTTTTTTTTTACTTTTATCATTGGTTTGTAAAAAAAACCTTTGTCCTGGGAAGAACCAGCTGTTCTTTTCACTAGAAAGAAATTATGATCTATAATCCTATAGCTTTTGTGGATAATAAATTACTATGCATTACGATATCTAACTATAACGTTTAATATTTTTTTTAAAAAGCAAGCGTGACAACTGTAGCAAGTATCCCCTATGAGGCAAACTATGAGGGGGAGGCCTATGTTCAGCAGTAGACTTTTGAAAGGCTATAATGAATTAATGAATAATGATGTTAGTTCTTCATATTACAACTCTACTCGGTTTCGAGCGCTGTGATTATGACAAATATCACATTTATTTATACGTGGCTATTACAAATTTCACGAAAAGCGATGTCGTACCCACACAACGTAATGTTATCATGAGGCCAATTGTCAAATTAATAAAGGTGTGTGCTCAACTTGCCTCCTGCTTACGCAATCAATCATTATCAGCAACAATACAGCGCACCTGCACCCAGCCCCGGATCTAATCAATTTTTTAGGGGGCAAAACTGAAAAATGCCGACCCGCCCACTTATATTTATTTTTACCTTTATCATCTTTATAATTTCAGCTATCAGATGTCCACTAATTGATTGACATTGACATGGCTACGCCCGGAAATAATGTATCCATCGCTGTTCTTTCTAAAGTTTATTTATTTACAGATATAGACATGAACAGGATATATATATTCACAGTACAGGATAAGATTTAAATAAAAATATAAAATAAAAATAAAAATCAAATATTTTATTGCACTAGCTTTTGCCCGCGACTTCGTCCGTGTGGAGTTCGGTTATATCGCGCCCATGTGTGAAAAAGAGTCTGCTGGTACAAGCCAAATTATAACTGGATGTCGCGGGGCAAAAGCTAAAAACCATAAAACTTTTTATACACCACATTTTTGCTAATCTATTACTGTGCCAAAATTATCAGACTACTGGGCGAACTTCGCGTGAGCATGCCACATAGAATTGCCCGTGTTAAAAACAATTTTCTATCAAGTCTATACTCGCAAATTTTAATATCTGCCCTTGTGATTTGTTTATGGTTATTGCAAGCAGACTTTGAGGGAAACTGTACTGTTTGAATTCAAAGGAAGATCATTCGGGATCAAGGAATTCTTGGTACAATAAAGTTTTCTGGCACATCCAGTTATAATTGGCTTCCACTACATTGCGATGTAATGTTTTTACTTTTAGTCTGGTTCCGTTGCACAGTTGAGGAGGTTTTAAATTTCGCAACAACATAACAGGAGTGCCCACGCAGAATAAGTTTATGATGTGGAAGACCGATGGTTTCAGTGAATTAAGAAATTGACAGGGAGTTAATTGCGTCATCTGTGTTGACCACAGAGTATATTTACGTGTACACCATTTCTTCCCTCAAAAGACGTTAACAGCATTACTATTTTATTTTATTTTTAAATCTGTTTTGTAATATTTTTCTTATATCCTGTTCCATAAATATTACAGTCCGAAAGAGCAGTGCCTATTTCTTTGGCTGTGGCGCTGCGGGTAACGGGTTCGAATCTCTCTAGTAATAATTAATAAGTATTGTGTGCAGAACATTCATTGTTCCGTTGTTAAAATATGGCATAACACCACCACTGAATAATCTAATCCAATGTTATCAATATTATTTAATATGAATAATTTAATCTAATAATCTAAAATAATGTAATCAATGAACTATTAATAATATTTAACATTTGTATGCCCATGTGGCTGATCACAGACTGAACTTTATTTGTATTTAAATAAGACCTTTTTGTAATCTGTGTTATAACTATTTGTTTTGATTTGATTTGACTGTACAAACGCCAAGGTACGCAATATTTATACGATTTTTACAATATAATTCTAAGTTAGGTACCTGTAAATTTTTATATTTTCTGTCCTTCTGTATTTTATTTACTTATAGTGATTTTTATTTGCCATTATTTTATTTATTTATTTATAAGGAGTAGGTATAAAATAACAAAATCTGTACCTGTGAACCCTGCACTAGGTAAACCTGTCTTACAGGATTCCAGACCTTCCATATTGTGATAGTAGACATTGGTACATTTACGAAAATAGCTGTGATAATTTAACAACGCCAGCTGGCATTTTATACGTTGTATTGGTAGTAGTGCGTCATTGATGAAATAATGTCTCATAAGACCAATTTTGATTGGATTTGATTGTTTATTTGATGGTTACGGTTTTAATAACGGGAACAAAACATGAACAGGGAAACGTTTTCCTAGAGCCCACTCAAACTAAATAAAACTGAAACCAAAAAGGATGTAGTTTTTTTTAAAATTACGTTACGATGTTAACCTTCAATGTACATGATATTTAAAAAAGTACCACTTTTATTTAAACATTGTAAGTTATGATGTAAAATTAGTAATAAAGAAATATTTATTATTATTATGGGGTATCTAAATAGTTTTCATCTGTTTGGGCTGTATAAATATATAATTGTATATCAATAAATATTAATAAAATAAAATAATACATAAAAAATAATATAAATAAATAAAAATCTAACCAGATGGAAGCCCTCGTCAGGGAAGACCAAACGGCCGAGGGTTAGTGGAAAAGGGAAAGAAACCGGCGGACGATGCGGTTGGTATCGATGAGCACACCCTTCTGCATTTGAGCTCAGATCGGTCCCATCACGGAGTCTCAGTCGCTCAAATAGCCCGAGAGGCTGATCGGGATTAGCCCGTTCGCAGAAACGACCACAGGAATAATTTCGGTCGGCATACCGCCCCACATGTCGGTCACCTCGTGAGCCAGGTCCAGATATTTTGTCTTCTTATCTGTTACGGCTTTCTCGAGGTTCTCGTCAAAAGGAATGGTGATGTCGACAAAAATATCGTTCGCCCAGTCCATTAGCACAATATCAGCTTATTCGCAAGAATAGTCTTGTCTGTGATGATGGGTCCCAGTAGAGCCAGGCGCGGTCATTTTCGAGTGGCTTCCAGCAAGTACTTATAATATGGCAGTTTCCGATCCACGAGACCGTATTTCAGAGCGAGCTCTGGTGTAGAACTTGGCTACTAAATTGTGTCTGTGCAAATACTCAGAGTTAGAAAGCGCCAAAAACCGGAGATGAAATGCTAAGTGACTCACGGGACGGCGAAGTCGTCGACAGATCTCGATGGTGCCATCTTTTAGGATGTATTTCCGATAACTGTTGGTCTTATTAACCTTTTGAAGCGTCAGTAGCCTAATGGCGCAGGCGCGGACTGCGAACTCGAAAGGTCGTGGGTTCGAACCGTCATTCGACTATTGTCGTGAACCACTTTAACACAAGCATTATAAGCTTACCAGAAGTGGTTAAAGGAATATTAGTAATGATTAATAGCATTACTAGTATTAAAAAAACAAAACCTGATACTGTATCGCACAGACAAAACCCTTGGTTTCCCAAAGAGGTCACCGAAACGTAGCTAATGGAGAGAGGCGACTGTATTTACGAAAGGCTCATGTAGAGCCTTGTAGAACATCCCGTGAAGCTTCTTCCTTCCATACGGTCTCATGGTCGGAAATGCACTGTACTGCTGGGTCTTGCATTGCTCGTTAGCTAAGGATAGAGGAGTGCCTTTATCACACGAAGACGTCCTGTAGAATGGATCGTCCGATGTTGTCAGAAAGTAATTACGGAGTCTGCACAAGGATGTTTAGCAATTCCACAAGATGGGAGCGACTGAGGCAAATAACTTGAAATCATCCATAGAAAATTTGGGTCACTTTTGTACCTGTTCCGAAGCTGAAATCCTTCCCGGAACCTCCAGTAAGGTACTTAGAGGGTTTAGAGATACAATTGCTGCAGTGTGGTCTACCATGTACAGATAATTTTGTAAAGAAGATTAAGTTAGAATTTCCTTTGGGTTTAATATGGGTCAAAGAAAAATGTTTAAATATTAAAAACACATTCATGCTTGGTTTGATATAATTTGTGTAAAATAATTAAACTGAAGCATACATGGCAGGTAATGAGATCATTTTCTAAAAATGTTTAAAAATAAATAAATAAAATCTAAATTATGGCAGAAGTTACCACCAAGACCACAGGAGATAACACTATAAGCTATAAAAACAAAACTAAAAATGAAATTCAAATAACTGTTACAAAAGATTTAACAAAATAATTGTCGTCCCTTGATTTTGCAATCCTTATTCACAATGTTATTGAAAAAAAAAACTGTAAAAAAATTGCTATTATTCTGACCACAGGAAGGACAATCATTTCAGTCTTTTAAAGTTTCGAAAGTAAGACTATATTCAAAAATGTTTTTCATCATTATACAAAATGAATTTAACATCATGTGCTAAGATGAATATAAATTATTGTAATTTTATACTTTTAGTTTGAGCCAACTTTAAAACAAAAACATGGTTAATTACGTCTTAAGATATGGAAACTATATTATTAAAGCATCTTTTATTATCATCGCTTGTAGGATACTTTAAATCATTAGTAGAGGTAGCGTGCTGAGGTATAGTTTCAGTCAAATTAATTGTGACTGTGTCTTCTTCTTTTTGTCTAGGCACATAGACATGTATCTTCAGACTCACTGTCTGATGAATACCTAATAGCAAAATGCCTCCTTCGTTTCTAAGGCAAAGACCAACAGGTAATAGTGTCAACTTAATCCGATGACAACTACTCATCACCCTCAGATGCATGTGTTTTAAAATTTTGACTTTACTCTCATTTCATAATCTCTGCAATGCTCTTCTGGACCACATCGCAATAAAACAATTGTAACACATGTTAAATAAAAACGCAATAAGCAGTAACTAAGATTCCTGGACTTGATGATGGTGTGTTAAAAATAACATCAGCTTTTTTATCAATTTTGACTTTTCCCTGTACTTTTGATCCTTTTCTGCTGACTTTCTGCACAAAATCCTTTGTTCTCGCGGTGTATAGTTTTTATCGTCTTTATTTCATTTTCTGCTTTCTGTTTATGAAAACTTTCACCTGCATTTGCATTCTTCCAAAGCAACAGGATTCTGTATTTTTTTCATTCTTCTTTCTCACTGATTTTTTTTGTTCCCTGCGTTTTTGTTTTTTTTCAAAGAGGTATTCCGTCTAGGTGCTATGATTGGTCCCCAGACTATCCTAAAAATTTTATGTTTCTCATGAAATGACATTTCTGTAGACATATGTCTGTCCTGTGGACATGCTGTCCACGAGAGATATGTCCACGGAAGGGACAAATGGTTACAAAATCTAAAACGCTACTTTTTCTTTTTGAGATTACGTGAAATGGGTTCTTATGGTCAAAGTACCTTGGTATCTACAAGTTCAACAACAAAATATATTTTTAATTAATGTACTTAACTTTTTTCAATAGTAACAGGAGAGATCCTTGAACTATTACAATAAAATTTTCTCAGTGAGAATTAAATTTTAAATACGATTACTTGCTTTGACAAGTCACACAACTCACTGTATAGATGACAGCCATCATTTGTTTGGCTAAAAGGAAAAAATATATTAAAAATTATCGAAAATATGAGAAATAATAGTTGATTCGGTGGTGGATACGGAGGGAAATTAGTGATTTAAATCATTTTGAGAATATCAAACTTTAATTAATTGGCCTTGAGTTTTTTTTTAATTTTTTGGTATAGGAAACAGAAGGATATACTTATTCCAATTATTGTAAAACCAAGCAACTATTTTGGAATGTTATATTTTTAATGGTAGTTAAACTGGTAGAAGTATGATCCGAACAAATTTTCCCTTTTTTTACAGTGATAAATAGATTCGTATTATTGCTTTCTTTTAGGGATTTTTTTTTGTTTACTGATCCACCAACATTTGTATCATTCATTACATGCTATTTAAATACAATGAACTGATAAAAATTAAAATGAACAAATAATTACAGGTGGATACCACATGCAATTAACTATCTCAGCACTGTGTAACTTTATTTCTAGGATAAAAAAATAAACAGTTAATAACGATATACAGTACTAAAAATATATAGAAGCGGAAAGAAAAGAAAATGTTTTATAGACTATTACAAGAGATGGTCTCTTAATGTGCGACGGAGCTTGTTAGGAGGGTCGAAAAATAAATCGATTGTTTCGCTATATTAGTTAACAATTTTACTATTCTAGCAATTGAGAATTGAGCCAAACACTATTCTACGATGAGGTCTAGTCAATGGTGTAATTCACGAGCAAAACGGATAACGAAAGGGAACGCACAAATTAAATTTACTTACAATTTCAGGACAGTCAATAACACCACTAATAATTTTGAAGCAAAATTAAATCAATAATATCCTGCGGTTTTCTAGAGAAATCATTTTGAATAGACCAAGTTATTTTCATATGATACACGCTTTATAACTTCTAAACCCACGTGCAAGACAAATGTCTTATGAATATTTTGTGATCCGCTCGATTCTCAGTGAATGTGTAGCATAATGAGGTCTCCAGACTACAGCACATTATTCTAATATAATTTTTAATTGTTAAACAAAAGAATTTTAATTTTAGAGCTTCAAAAGACTTTGATGTTTCTTATTAAAAAACCCGTCATCCTAGATGCACGTTTAGCAATGTTTTCAATGTGAGGCACATATAGAAAATAACCCTATTATCGATTATAGCTATCACATTGGAGATAATATTGTTTTCTCCAATGTGATAGCTACAATCGATAGTGTTACTATTTCTATAAAAAAATTACTAATGCTTAAGTCCATACAAATTACTTTGCACCATTCACTCCAATTGATCTAAATCATTTTGTAGCTTCACTGAATCATTCTCATCCGTATACAAGTACGCATGAGAACTTTTCATCAATCCTGGAATTTCATTAACGAACACTCCAAACAGAATCGGTCCGAGATGTGACCCTTAGGGTACACCGGAATTAATATTTTTTTAAGCCTGACTGGTATCCATTCACTACTACAAAAAACGTTCGGTCATTTAAATAGGATTTTAGCCAATTTAACAAACTACCAGTAATACCATAGGCAGCTAACTTTGGACCCAATATATCATGTGGGAGCCGATCAAACGCTTTGCTAAAATCGGTATATATTAGGTCGACTTGTTTTCCCGTATCAAGCGCTTCAATAAGTGTTTCCGTAATATGTACCAAGTTAGTGCTCGTGGACCTAGATTTAACAAAATCATGTTATTAGTGGTTAATAAAGATTGATATGTCTCTGAATAAAAGGACAAATAATTGACTCAAATAATTTATCGAAGACTGATGGTATAGAGATCGGTCTGTAATAGCACATCTGACTACAAACACTGGAGGGATTCTATCAGGACCTGCCCTTTTATTACAATTGATGGCTTTTAGTTTATTAAATAGGTTATCATGATTAATTGTCAGCTGTGCTAAGTGAATACTATTGATTTATTTTGATTTCAAAGACTCCGGATGGTATTCGATCAACTTGTTATTTGACAGTGCCAAGATGTTCATCGTGAACGTCTTTTTTTTACTACAAATTAGAATGACCCTTAGGCACGCGTAGGGCGATGCTAATCCGATGTTATCAACAAATCACAAATTTCATGGTATTGTTTTTATCCAAATAATCACTTTTATCATAAAATCACTCAAGATTAATAATCAAAACAAATCAAATTTTTAAATTTTCAAAATGTCCGCCGTGTACCCGAATGCATAATTGACATCGTCGCTAAGTTATTAAATATGATTATCTTAGCGTATTACTAACGTGTCCTATCACAAATAAAAAAAATACAATACAGTAAAAGAAAGCGTCCAATTTCGCACCCTTCCGACACCCCGTCCCAATTTTTGTCACTTCGCGCATTGAGAATTATGCCTTAAGCCCTTTATTTTAAGTAAATTTTTCGCTTGATTTTGTTTTCACACACCCGCAGTGCGCGGTCCCTTTGTTTTTAATTTCGCGCATAAGAATTATGCCTTAAATTGTTAGCCGTAAGTACATTTTTGCTTGATTTTTTACTTTATTTGAGTAATTCGGATTGGCACTGTTTAAACTAGGTTTCTTCGCCTTCACCGGCCATGGGTCTTTGACCTTCTTGTATTCATCAGGTGATATCTGTATGCATTTACATGATTTTGTTTAATATTAAACGAAAACACGCCACCCGACTAGAATCTTAATTGTTATATATTTTTAGTTGTGTATGTTTAAAGAACTTTATGTAGAATACGTCTTTTCATTTAATGATAACTTCCTCGTCACTGGTATATATATGTATATATATTAACATTTGTTGTCCTAAATGCACAACAAATGTTATTTTCTACGAATGTAATATGTAATACTGAGGTGTTGCTCGTTCTGATACTATTCGCCTGATCACAAGGAAATCGTTAAGAGACGTCAAAGAAAATTATACTTCATTGGAATGAATAAGAATCTAAAAATAACAATTGAGCCCACAAAAATTTTCTTTATTTGGGATTCAAATCTAGGGCCTATGATTTACCAGCTACACTGTGTCACGCGATTGTCAACTTATAATCAGATTAGGAGTTGTTAAGGCTACTCTAGAGGCGTTTGTTTTTGTACCGTAATTGAATAAAATTATGGCGCGCCTCGGCTACCAACTTTATATCGAAAACTTGAGTATTATTTTGAAATGTTCTTTAATGACATTTCATACAATATGTTCAGGATCACAACTACTCAGGCGTCATTATTTGATTACGAAATTCGAATAGAGAGGGAGAACTTTGACTGTTCAAAGTCGTTTCAATCATATTGGCAAAATATTTTATTGCATGCCGTAAGCGCTAAGCGCGCAGGTATGTTCTACTATGGCCTAAAAATTAAGATTCCAACGTTTTGTCGCATGAAATCGTATCTAACAATCATATTGTACATATAAGTGATATAAAAAGCACATTGTCAGAAAGATAAATGATTGTTGAACTTATTAATATTTTTTTTAAATCGATTAATTGCTATTTTACATAAAAAGGGTCTTAGTGGCTTATGGTGGTGGATTTACCAAGTCCGCATGGCTTCGTAAACACGATAAATTTTGAAACTATCAATTGTTCAACTCAATCTATTTTTAAACTCTTCATCTATCATGTGGGAAGCCATTGAATGTAAATGGCAGTTTAATTTTGTTTATTTTTAGTTATAATTAATTTTTTTCGGCTGCGATATGTCTAAATATTCGTGTTTTAGCAGCCTTGTATGAATTTATTTTACTAAGAGACTGCGGCACTCACTAGTTAGTTCGGCGTCAATTGCCGTCGTGAGTGGACACTGTATCGGTTGTTTGCAGCGGCGCAAAAAGATCGCTGTACAAATACACAATATTCGAAAAACCAAATTTCTTACAAACTTGATCATAATAATAATCAGAGGTTTTTATTACAATATTTTAAAAGCACAGAATAAATAATAGTAGTACGTACTAAAAGTAAGTAGGATGTAATATTTATACTTAAATACGTCCTGGACTTTATGGAGTCACCTGAATGATGATATGATGATCATATGAGCATTATTAGTCGTGCACTTTTGGATTTTCTAAACTTTTTTTTAAATTGAAGTTTGATATAAAATTATCGGAAAATTGGAAGTATAATAAGGTTATTAGTGAAAACTTTTATGTATTTAAACTACTTTAAAAATTCCGTATAATCATGTTATACATAATTTTTAAATGCGCTTAGGGCATGCACAATTGGATTTACCAATATATTATATATAGTATGTTTCATTATTTTTATATGTATACGTACATACTAAACATTGAATTAAAGTATTTCTGTACGGATTCTTATTTTTATATTTTATACCTCAACGTTTTGAGTGCTTGCTACTTTCATATGCTGTTAGCAGGGTATGAGCTCAAGTTGCTCGTGTTCAACCTTTGAGCTGTCAAGCCTCGATGAAAACTACAAAATAAAGAGAAAGTTTAATTACTAATTGGTAAACCTTCTCTTCACCAGCCCTTCAAAGTTCACTGCTGAAAATGGACCTTCCATTTTTTGTTTTCACTACATTTCGCTCCAAACTTTAATTCCTCCCTCTCCTTTCCACCATCGGACAACCAGGCGGTCGGCGGTTCTTCATCCCTTTGTTGTCAATATCTCACGCATTAGAATCTAACGGTTTGCTTCGTCTTTTGTAATGCATACAGCAAAGGAGTGGAATAATTTGCCGGCGTATATCTTTCCGTCCGAATACAATCTGGGCGTCGTCAAGGCAAGAGTAAATAGTCTTTTGTTACGATAAGACAGTGTGATTTACCATCTAAGGCTGCATCACCACTTACCACCAGGTGGGATTGTGGTCAGCACTGGCTTATAATAAGTAAAAAAATATTCCAACCTGTTGTTGTACGCTTTGCGAAAGACGAAGCAATAGTTACTTACTTTAGCAGAATGTCCAAATATATAAAACCAGGTAAGGGTTCTACTTACTTGCACTAGATGTAATACTGGCTATCAAATCTATACCTTAAATTAATAATGCCAATATTTATTCGTCTTATTGAATATTGAATAACATTTAGGTACATGTATGTATATTTATTAATACATACTAAAATCGATATATCAGAAATTTTCATTTTACATGCACTAACATCTGACATACATAAACCAACATAACGAATAGTTAAACAAAACTCAAATAGCTGACAAAGCTAAACTATCTAAAGTTTCGGTGCACGTATTCAAACATCAATTTAAAATGTAACAAATGGTTGGTAGACGAGACGGAGTTGAACCCACGAACTACTGGTGTTGGTATTCACAGAAAATATTATACTTCAATACGTGTGGACTAACTTTCCATACTGCTTTATGTTTGTCTCACGTTACATACTTCATTTGATCTTTCAGGTATTACTGATTACAGTAACCGAATACGAAAGTAAAATTCAAAGGGTCAGTTTGTGCGATGACTCAGCACGAGCGGTCAGCTTACTGGAAAGAGTAACTGTCTACTACGAACTCCTGGGTTTGAATACTAACTATATACAACTTTTGTGTAGACACAGAAATTGTTGGTGCTCGGTTCTAGTATATTTGTTTATCTGTGTCCCTTACACTTCATCCGAATAGTTCTCCAGATTTAGCATCCAGTACGAGAATGTAAGTATATATATATATATATATATAAAGTAAACACTCCCTGTGTTTACGCTATTTTGAACTCTATCTCATATCTAGTGCAATATTTATCTGCCCCACTACATCTAGATCGAGAGCCGAGGTAGTTCAAACTTGCTGGCACTTGCTGTAAATTTCACAGTACGCGAGCAACCAGGGTTCGATGCCCGCCGGCACCTATGAAAATTTTAATTGCAATTTTAAGTGCTGATTTACCACGTGCTCGGCAGTGAAGGAGCTTATCGTGAGGAAACTTGCATGTCTGAGAAATACAAAAAAATATATCAAGGCATGTGAAGTTCGCCTACACGCAATGGGGCAGAGCAACGGACATTTTCTTGTCCTAAAACCCTCTCAGAAAAGAGAGGAAGACTGTGCCCAGCTGTGGAATATACGTCCCACAGCTTACATTTCTTTCTACTTTACAACATCTAGGCCACACTATGCACAATAATTCAACTGGCGACATCATATTGTATTTGTTCAAGAATCCCGTAGTAAAGACTGAAAACACCCTGATTTGTCTCTTTCCGTCAGTCGAAACGCTTCGTAGCTTCAATTAATTGTGAAAGTAAAAGCGTCCATTTCGCAGGTAGATCCGTTTTGCCAAAGTGAATGATGTACGGAATACTATTTTTTTTTCTTTTTTTTTTAACAGTGCTCTGCTCAGGTTTGGTAAACACATGCAAAATGTTTAAAGTTTATTCGTCTCAAAATCAAAACATGTCGAAGGCATGTGAATTTTTATAATTTTCACTGGATCGGTTGAATTGTGGGACAAGATTTTTCTACTTGGCCTACGTTCGCAGAAATGAGGGACGTCCTATTCCTTAGGACATATAATAAATAGACAGAGCTTATGTCAACAGATATCTACTCTGTCACATTGTGTTCTATTGGAGAGGCGTAATCCTCTCCAATTGTGAAAGTAAAGTAAAAGCGCTTCCATGTTCGCTGCAGGCTAGATCCGGTTTTGCCAAAGTGAATGATGTACGGAATACTATTTTTTTTTCTTTTTTTTTTAACAGTGCTCTGCTCAGGTTTGGTAAACACATGCAAAATGTTTAAAGTTTATTCGTCTCAAAATGAAAACATGTCGAAGGCATGTGAATTTTTATAATTTTCACTGGATCGGTTGAATTGTGGGACAAGATTTTTCTACTTGGCCTACGTTCGCAGAAATGAGGGACGTCCTATTCCTTAGGACATATAATAAATAGACAGAGCTTATGTCAACAGATATCTACTCTGTCACATTGTGTTCTATTGGTGGTTCCACTCAAGTTATATTTTTATTCCAAGTATTACTATTTTATTACTTACTACGTTATTACTCAAGTTATATTTGTATTGTATAAACGAATTATTAGGATTAGTACGAAATAAGAAATGCGATAACTGTAATTCGTTTCTCTCACACGCAACTACACTTATCCCCTTTTTTAATTTATTGCATTTTAAAAAGGATATTTATTATGAACTACTAACTTCTGCCTACGAATTTGCTTGCATGAAAATATAATAGGCGTTTCAATATTCCTTTACTATATTTTTTATTTTCCCTCTTTTCGTTATTATAAGCCAGTGCTTACCAAAATCCTACCTGATGGTAAGCGGTGATAAAACCTAGATGGAATCGCACTATCTTAGCGTAACTTAAAGACGCTGGCAAATTATTCCACTTTGCTGTACGTATTACCAATAAGGTAATAGTTGCAAAAGAATCCTATGTAACAGAACTGTGACTAATTTATGATTAAGCTGCATATTACAGGATTCAGTTACCAATATCCAAACAACATCTCTAATTAACATTATTCTTTTGCTTGAAACATGACTCTGTTCTTCAGATTAGTTTGTGGCTACAAAGAACTTGCTTAATATTTGAATTAAATTGAATTAAATCTCACACACAAGCGCAAAGTAGCGTCTTTCGGTTTCCTACAGGAAATTTTCGGATAGTGTGCACAGGAATCGTATAGCTTAATTCCTTCCTCTCTCTTCCACTATCGAACAACCAGAATCTCAGTGTCCAACCTTTCGTTGTAGACATACCACAGTACACACAGAGTACATCAAAAGAGTGAAATAAGTTGCCAGCATCTGTCTTTCCATCCAATTACAATGTTGTGTGTCTCTTCCAAGAGTAAACAGGCTTTTGTAAAGTGAGTGCGTTTTACCATCTTCGGCTGCATCACCACTTACCTTCAGGTGGGATAGTAGTCAAGCACTGGCTTAGAATATTAAAAATATCTCGTTTTTATCATTCAATCTTACTCTTATAGACAGACAGAAAGACAGACAAAAATTTTAAAAATAGTTATTCATATGTCATAATGGCATAAAAATAACCATTCTCTATTCTTTCATGTTTCAATAATAATATAAATACAATGAAATGTTTTTACGTTTTTGATATTATCAGAAATATGTACATACAGCAAAATAGACTAGACTGGCAAGAGTAGGAGCAGCGTCAAGAATACGACACGTACTCATGCTCCGAGAGAGCTTTTATTAAAATTCTCTCTCGCTTTTATTGACGGAAATTACTTCGCTATATTTTTTCTTATGAATTCCAGTTGTTTTTTTACTCCATGTAATGTAGCCCTAGATAATAAATAAAACAAAAGCCTATAAATGTTCACCGTCGCCATTGTAGCTATTTTTAACGGACTTTAACATAAATTTACAATTCGATTTTATGTTTTTATTATCCGTTAAAATAGGATAGTTCGATATTTATTAGTCAAATTAAAGTTGTTAAAGTAACGTGAAAATAAATCACGAAATTTATCATTAAGTTTTATATGTTTTTACCCGACTGCCAAGGAAGGGTTATGTTTTTCGTGCGTATCTTGTATGTTTGTAAATTTCTATATTACCTCGTATCTTACAAACGGCTGGATGGATTTTGAAAATTAAGGTATCGTTTTATTCGTCTTAAAAACCCAAGTGTTCTTAGATAGCTGTTTGAATAAAAATAAAAAAGGCGGATTTTTGGCGTAAAATAGTAATACGTTATTTAAAAAAAATAACCAAACCTATCGAGTAGGGTACCAAAATAAAGGAAATTAAAAGGGAATTGCAAAACTATTTATTAGTTTTGCTATCATATGAAATTTAGTTCATAAGAGTGTGTCGGGACACTAAAAAGTCTAAAATAAAATTAATAATTAAAAAAAATCAAAAACCCATTAATTTTCTTTCGGTTTATAATTTGCAATTGAGTCCCGCCTGCTACTAAGTTTAATTTGGGTATTTAACTTAGGCTTTCAGCTCACAGTATAGTCTGTTAAACCGAAGTAGAGTTTACTTTGTTAAGACTTTATTTTATTCTCAATCTTGTTTCAGTCATTTTAGTGCATTACTTTTAAATTATCCTTTTTGCGGTCGGGTTTTTGAATTTTTTTAATTACTTATTTTATTAGAAATATTTAGTATAGAAAATAAGTTTGGTTGCTATGTTTTATCGACAATTTTTCTGCAGTAAATTATTTATTTTATTTTATACGGAAAATTTACAGCAATTACACGTGAGTTATATTAAGTTATAAATTACTAAAAATGCCTATTTAAAATTACTAAAATTGACTTTTTATAAATTACTAATAATATCTATTTATTTTAATGAAACCATTTACAATTTCCACTTTTAGATACACACCTTAGCTACACCAGAAATTAATAAACTTATCTTTTTAACATCGTATAATATAACATCAGTTTCCAGTACTATACATACAAAATTCATATACCACAATTACAATACCGAACGCGCGCCACGACCCACGGCATTCCCGGCAGGTCTTCATTCCAACACATAATAACGATTCTACACGTTTAATTAAAAGAAAATAATTACGAACGTAAAGTAGAATCCTTTTTCATTAACTGGATTCCTAAAAAAATTATAAGAGAAATCGACTATTATTAAAACTGTTATTATTGAAATCCTTAAATACTATTCAAATAGATTAAAAATTTGATAATAATTCTTACATTCCGATGGTTACAGTGAACTCATTGTTATGATATTCTGTTTACTGCACTCATGAGATTTGAAAATATAAGAGTAACATTAAACGATACTATAAATAAAACGAGATTTTTTTTAATATTCTAAACCAGTGCTTGACTACTGTCCCACCTGATGGTAAGTGGTGATGTAGCTTAACAAAGGCTTATTTACTCTTGCTTTGAAGACACCGACATTGTAATCGGATGGAAAGAGAGATGCTGGCAACTTATTCCACTCTTTTGATGTACTCATGACGAAATGTGAAGCAAACAGTATGGTTCGAATGCGTGGTAAGTCGACAACAAAATTTTGGAGACTGGCCGAGCATCTGATTGTTCGATAGTGGAAGGGAGAGGGAGGAATTAAGTTATGCGATTCCTGTGCACTCCAAAAATTTCTTGTAGAAAACCGTAAGGCTGGCTACTTTGCGCTCGTGTTCGAGACTGGTGAGATACCACCACCACTAAGACTGAAAATAATGAATAAATTGGTGGAGATAAAATTACAATCCAAGCTTCCAAACCAAAATTATACCTGTTTGTAATGATTTCAAACACTTATTAATATTTGCAATTCAAGTATTAAGCAAGTAACTCAATCCTGTATAAGCAGATTTGCCAAAAATTTTGCAGAAATCTGTTACATAAGATTATTTTTACAACTATAGCCTTACATTTGGTAATGCGTACAGAAAAGGAGTGGAATAATTTGCCAGCGTCCGTCTTTGAGTTACGCTAAGACAGTGCGATTTAACATCTAGGGTTTTATCACCGCTTACCATCAAGTGGGATTTTGGTAAGCAGTGGCTTAACATAACGAAAAGAGGAATAAAAATTACCATTGTAAAGTAATATTGAAACGTTTATTATACCAAGCAGATTCGGGCAGAAGTTAGTAGTTGACAATAAATATCCTTTTTAAATGAAATAAATTAGTATAATGCGACTGTCATATTGAGGCAGAAACGGTGAGAAAAAAGGGGATAAGTGAAGTTGCGTGTAAGAGAAACAAATTACAGTTATCGCATATCTTATTTCATGCTAGTCCAGATAATTAATAATTCGTTAATGTTTTATGCTTTTTACTTAAAAGGTTTTATATGAATGCGATATTTCTTACGTTTACAGGAAAATGATACTTAATATAGTGTATAGCTTCAGCGTCTAGTTTCGGAAGCATACGTCTCCCTGCAATGGAATAGAATCATTTTTATTCATAATAGATTACAAGTAATTCTTGTTGAAAGTAATTTTTTACTTTTACCACTGGTTTGTAAAAAAAACTTTGTCCTGTGAAGAACCAGCAAGAAACCCAGCGGGACTTTTTTTTAAATATAATCAATTTACATTATATCCGTTACAGTTACAGCCTATTAAATTCCACTGCTGAACATAGGCCTCCTCCATAGATTGCCTCATAGGGGGATTTGCCATAGTTGCCACGTTTGGCAAGCGGGTTGGCAACCGCAATTTTTTTTATTTTTAGTCGTTATTAGGAAGACGTTGCGGCCCGTCCCTTATTTGTTTCCCTCTGTCACCTCTTACGACACCCACGGGATGATATGGGATTGTACACCGCCACTACTCGGTACAATATATTATTTTATACAATTATTATGAAAACATTTAGAAACATCAAGTAGCGATCATCTCATTCCCAGGGGTTATTATCAATCATGTACTCTTTAGTAGTATAATAACCCAATTTTTTTTAAACTTTTGGATAGATAAGGCCTGCATATTTTCTGGGACTTTGTTGTAAAAGCGTATACATTGCCTCATGATGGAACAACTGACTCTAAGGAGTCGAGAGACTGTAAAAGAAGTGGTAAAAAAATTGTAAAATAAAGTGGACACCAACACACAGCGAGGCGACAGCACTCAGCAGTGAACTCATTAGCAGCTGCCGCTTTTGTGAGCAGCCAGCTTACTTTCGCTGTGCACTGATACTGTATTCATTAAGTGCATGTGAACTAATCACTGATTTTATTTTATTTCTTTCTCATTTACGTCTGGTTTAAAATAAGGCTCATGCATACGGCTTACGTGTTTTTGCAACTATTGTATACGTGGTAGAGCCATGCTGCAGTTATATTAGTAGTATAGTTGTAGCACGAATGGGTCGGCTCGACCAGGGAAGGACCACGCCCTCACAGAATACCAGCGTAAAATATCAGCTGAACACTGCGGTGTTTCGTATGATGAGTGTAGAGAACCGGAGACCCTTTTTACTGGAAAAGAGGCATTCTATCTTATTCCTCATGGGTAACAACGCATCTCCATTTTGATTCTTTATTAAGGATAGATGTAGATGTCTATGGGTCACAGCAACCACTTACCATCAGGTGGACTGTGTGCTCGTTTGTCACCATATCCTATAAAAAAACTATCTAGATATTTTGCATTACTCATAAATATGAATATTAATAACATTTTTAAGTCTATTGCTAACATTGCCATAAACGCCCTAGATAGTTTTCATTAATTAGGAGATTTCGTGTGATTGATTTAAGTTAGGATGCATCGGTAGAGAGACGGAGGCTAACGTAACACAAGAATCGGACTCCAAAAATTTGTGTTTCTGCTAAAATATATGTCTAACTGAGTAATGAACTAAGGACTCGTGGCTCAGTAACTAGGTACACTAACTACCACCACACCATCGTCATTGGTTACCTAGTAACTTACATAAAATGTTATTTGATTGTTTTGTTTAATGTTAAAGTGATTTTTTATTAGTACATAATAAAATAATGAGACAGATGACATCGAGCGCATAATGTGCATACAAACTTGAACAATTTTCACGCTTGGTAAGCTGGTAAGCAATGGGATCACAATCTTTTGAGACCAATTCAACTTGCTACTGCAAAATTTTGGAGTGCGGATATAACAAAAGTCTTGAAACTAGTGGAGATGCTTATGGAGGAGAAGGAACTTAACAAAGAAATTATGTTATGTTGATAGCAGAAATGCATTATATCTTTTGCAATAGAGCAAAAGATATAATGCATTTCTGCTATCAACATGGAACAACTTTCTGTTCTTTGACGAGCTGGAACAACTCGTCAAAGAACCAACGAGAGTCACTGATCAGACTGAAACTATTTTAGATCTCGTCGAGACTAACACTCCCTCAAGATGCAAAAACATTAAACTTATACACAATCGTTGTCTTAGTGATCATGCATTGGTGCTGTTAGATTTGGACATAAGTAAACCAAAATTTTATAAACAAGTAAAACAACAGAGATTACTAAGAAATATTAATTCCGAAGCTTTCGCAAGAGATCTGAAACTTATACCCTGGGACTCTATCTATAATCTAGAGAACGTAGACGAAATGGTTCAAACTTTCAACGCATATATGAGTCAATTATTTGGTGCTCATGCATCTGTCCGTACGCTGACGATAAGGGACAAACCAAAGCCATGGATTACAGACATGTTGCTATTCATGATGAGTTTACGTGATGATGCGTTAGAAAAAGCCCAGAAGGATAAAAAAGATTGTTCAAATAAATACTAGCGAACCCTTAAAAATTTAGTCACAGCAACCCGTATACGCGAGCGAAAAGCTTACTTTAACCATTGTATAAACAACAATTAAAAGATTCGAGGTCGCTGTGGCGTAATATAAAAAATGCTGCACAAATTAAAAATACTCATTTAAATACAATTCCACACCATCTCAATGACCCGAATATTATTAATGACTATTTTCTAGACTTGCCGCCATGTGACAAACCAGAACTCAAACAAGGTTATAAAGTATGTAACAAATGCTCACACGATACCCTATTCGACCTAAACCCGACAAATGAAATAGAAATCAGTAAGATTATCAATAAAATAAAAACAAAAGCCGCAGGGCACGATAACTTAAATATTCAAATGCTCAAATTAACTTTACCTGTAACTCTCCCTATTATTACATTTATAGTAAACAAGTCGATCGAAACCAGTACATTCCCAACGCAATGGAAAAGAGCTCTAGTCATGCCCATTCCTAAAAAGAACACAGCAAGTGAACTAAAAGATCTGCGCCCTATCTCGATCCTCCCGGTGTTGTCTAAAGTCTTATAAAAGATTATACTTTGTCAAATGCTAAATTACTTAGAAACATATAACCCCCTACCAAAGTTTCAATCAGGGTTCAGAAAAGGGCATGGCACGGAAACTACCCTCTTAAATGTCACTGACGATCTAACAGAGGCCTCCGATATGGGATTGAGCAGAATTATGGTGCTGAAATCCTCTTAAAGATTTATTTATTATTTATTAGAGCACTATGGCTTTTCTAAAGACACATGTAGATGGTTTCAGTCATTCCTATCCAACAGAGAACAAATTGTGGTAACAGATGGATGCAATGGTGGCAAGAAATTCTCCTCTCTACGGAAAATTGTAAGAGGAGTACCCCAAGGCTCCTTACTCAGTCCTATTTTGTTCTCTCTGTACACAGCAGACCTGCCTAAGCAAATAAAACACTGTAAATACCATTTATACGCAGACGACACCCAGCTGTATTATTCTTTTGACCCCAGGGATGTTAAAGAGGCAATAAACAGAATAAATGAGGATCTCCATAATATCCAAACCTGGTCCCAAAAAATTCTAGTATTAAACGCAACTAAATCACAAGTACTAGTTTTGGGCAAAAACCAAATAAAACTATTTTAGACAGCGAGGATACGATTAAAATAGAAGATGAAACCTTGACACAAATAAGATCCGCTGTAATTTAGGGCTTATACTAGACGGAGAGCAAAATTTGTAGAACACATCAATAACAAGATGAGAAGTTCGTACTTTAAACTTAAAACTTTACAAAAATAAGACCGTATATTAAAGAGGACCTACGCTTTGTGTGACTCATTGGTGCTATCACAATTGAGCTACTGCAGCTCAGTCTTTGGCCCTAAATTGTCAGCTAATACCGAAAGAGCAATACAGAGAGTACAAAATGCATGTGTTCGATACTGTTGTAATGTACCAAGAAGACAATTTATAACCCCATACTTAAATAAAAAAGGCATACTCAATATGGGCGCCAGGAGAGAACTACACTATGCTTCGATAGTCCAAAAGGTAATTTGGAACAAAAAGCCAGAATACCTTTTCGAAAAACTCACCTGGATCAAAGATATTTCCTGTCGAAGTATTCGTTCTCACACACAAATGCTCCTTCACACACCCGCACACAAAACAGCAAGATATAGGAGTTGTTTCAAATTCACTGCAGCGAGAATTTGGAATGACCTCCCCCCACGCATGAGAAAGAAAATGTCAATAGATTGCTTCAAAGCCAAATATAAATTGGCTATGTTAAAAAGACAACTCGCTGCAGAGAATTTGAAACATCCCTATGTTAAGTTTTTACATTTACGGGACTTTTTTGTCAAAAACTAATAAGTATATACACACACACACATACACACACACACACACATACGTACACACAAACACACACACACATAACAGTTCAAAGAAAGGAAAGATTATTTTATATGTTCTATTTCCCGTGTTTTTATTTTCTCTTCAATGTTTTTTAATCTTTTTTTTTTTGCATTTGCGATTTTATCATATTTAATTACTTTGTACGTTGTTTAAAAGTATAAGTCAGGTAAATGGGGAGCCTGCTACTTTGGACTCCCGCACAACACCTCAGGGAGGAGGGAGCAGCTGAAAAACGGCTCTGTATGAGATCTGTATCTCGTTACAGACAAAGCTGAGCCGTCTCCTTTTGTCTCAAATAATTATAATGTTCTTTTGTTTTAACGTGAATGTAACTGTGTGTTTAAGAGGCAATAAATTTATTATTATTATTATTATTATTAAAGAAACTAACTTTGTTAAATTTTTGTTGAAAAGCTGCAAGGCTTGTTTGGAACAGTGTTGTCATCTCTTCCTTTGACTGTTCGATATTCTTCATGGTAAAAGAGTGTATTTAAGTGTTGCAGTTTGTGATAAAAACAAATATCAGTACTGCTGGTGAAAGTCACTTAATCAGCTTGTACTATTATCATAATATTTGGCTTAAACATATTTATTTTAAATTAATATTTACAAGAGCACAAAAAAAGCTGTGTATTATTCTGCGCTTACCCGCGAAAAAAAGTTATTAGTATCAAAGGTAGATTTTTTTCTGTTAATTAATTTTACATTTCTGAGTTTTTCTTAGTTTATTCACTATTATACGGAAAAAATACATGTTTTATTTGATAGATGGACCTCAACGAGGAGCGGATCGCAAATTTCTTACAAGGGGACGCCTCGGACAGTGGGACCGAGAATAATTTAGAAGTCGCGGATCATGATTCCGATGACAGTGTGGCTGATCCTACTTTTGTTCAAAAAGACCAGAAAATGACCTCCAAAGTATTGTACTAGATGACCCTGATCCTCAAGATCGAAGCTCTCCAATACCGTTAACATCCAAAAGCACTGATCCTGTTTTACAGTTCCTAACTGCAATACTTGTGATAAAAATAGAAGTTTGAGTTTTTTTTTATAGGAGAGGGGCAAACGAGCATATGGCTCACCTGATGGTAAGTAACTACCGCCGCCCATGAACAACTGCAACACCAGGGGAATTGCAGGTGCGTTTTGCAATTACTAGTGAAACGTACAGTGGTGGACCGCCAAGCATCCGGATGGTTTGAATGGTATCGGGAGTTGCGCCGCGATGTGCGTTCGTGGAATTTGGCGGCTGGGATTAATCCGAACAATTTCTCAGAACACTCTCCGTGGTAGATGAGAAAGAAAATGCAAAGGGAAACAACATCACTTTGCGGCGCCAATGAATCGCGCCGATCGGAGAAGCCTCGGTCGTCGACGATTCGAGCCGCTCTGGGCTGGATACGGTCAAGTGGAAGGAGCTGGCACTAGGGAGCCTCAGCCCAGAGATGGGAACAGTATTCCATGTGAGGCCGAACCTGCGCCTTGTAAAGTTGTAGGCGGTGTACCGGCATGAAATACTGTCTCGCTCTGCTGAGCACGCCAAGCTTTTTAGAGGCCAATTTGGCCTTCTCTTTTAAGTGACCACAAAACTGCACGACACTCGATATGCCAACACCGAGGATTCCAATACTGGCTAAGGCAACAAGGGGAGTGCCTTGAAACTGAGGAGATATGACATAGGGGTTCTTTTTAGCGGTAAACTTTTGATTAAACTGGACTAGATTTAGTCGCCCCCTATATGAAAATTTGTTCAGGAAAGACTCTACTTCAGACAATAGTTTGTTCTGCCTCCGCCCATCTATGAGTCAGGTAGACCAGAAGATCACCAGGTGATCGACTCCGACGAAAAACGTATTGGCGGTCACTAATCAGCTGGCGATCATCAAGGTACTACATGAGCTGGCAGGTTATAATGGATTCCATTATTTTGGAGAACAAAGAGGTGATGGCGATAGGCCTGTAGTTAGACGGGTCTGAGCGGTTGCCTTTTTTAGGGATCGGAAAAGGGTCGTTTTACATGATTTCGGGACTACGCCTAGGGAGTAGGAGTACCGAAAAAGCCGCATTAGAACCGGTGCCAACTCTGGAGCACACGTCCTCAGCACAATTGGGGGGATTCCGTCAGGCCCACTCGACTTGTGGATGTCCAGGGAGAGGAGTGCTTTGCGAACCGAGCGCGGTGTGAACCGCACTTTCGGCATGGAGCACTCACACCGCGGGATGGTCGAGGGTGTGCTCCCGCCGTCATCGAGAGTCGATTTGGACGCAAAGAAAGAGCCTAGTAGATCGGCTTTCTCAGAGTTCGGCTTTTCAGTGAGTCGTACACCCTGTGCAGAGATGGAAGAGATGGCTGATAGAAGTTTTCTTTGACAGCCTTGGCGAGAGACCAGAATTGACGGGTTCCCGAAGGAAATCAAACTAGTTTCTCGCCAATTCTGCCTATGTGCTCTGACTTTGCCTGACACTTTTGAAGAACCTGCAGGCGGAATTATACTTCTTTTTAAGGGCGCTGGTGTTTGACTTAGTCTGCAGTAAGTAATGTGATGATTAGACTAGTTTTTAGTTATGTTTTTCAAACATTATATATTATATTGTAGTTTTTATACCAAAACAGTGATCCTGGGTTAACATAATTTTTTTTTTATGAAAAAAACCCCTTAAGACCGTGGTCGAAAGTTTAGTATTACATTTGATTGTTATAGAAAAGACATATACACGTTGTTCGTGAATAAAACGGATAGTATCGGACAACAAAACTTTTCTGGACTATAGAAATCAGGCAGAAGTATTCCAGAAACTTACGACCTCATAAACATCGCTAAATTTGACTATAAACAATATAATGTTGGGTTTAAGGCACTGGAATGCTACTGAGAATTTATTTATAGACGAACCCAATAAAAGATTTTGGCTGACCCGGGATTCAAACCTGGGACCTCATGATCATTATTCGTGCTTATAAAGACTATACCAATGAGGCAGTCAACGCCTCCATCACAAGATTATTATTACTATTTTCTTAAATAAAAAAAGAACTAAAGTCCGTTAGATCAAACTGTAAACCTGTATAGCCTCCGCCAGCATCCATTAAGTTATGAAGAGTAATTTTGAATGCTGATTTACCATGTCGTTTGTAAGAAAACCTGCATGTCTATATGACACAATATTTCAAGGACATCTGAAGTCCGCCAACATGATCAGAATTTAAAAGAGGCCTGAGTCCAGCTGTAGGATGTATATAGCCTTAAAATAAATAAATAGTAGATCAAATAATGGCAGAATAGTGGCAGTGTTTGGGAATCCATTACCTCAAATCATCGTGAGCGATCAAGTGTGACATGAAATTGGCAGTAGCATATTCCTAAAAACAACACACAACAACCTCCCACCGCCTACTTCATCATCATCATCGTTTTTTCTAAATCTATGCTTTGGTAGATTTTAAAAAGAAGAATATACATGATTGTTTTGATTGCTACCTTAACTTTATTTACAACTAATTTTTGCCCGCGTTGGGATCGAAAATTGATATCAGTTAGAGAAATCACAGCCGATGTTCAACTTTTAAATCTCGCCGACCCAACATTGAATGTCATCATTTCAAGAAGTTACCTGTTACTGTTACCTCATAGGGGATATTTGCTACGCTTGGCAAGCGGGTTGGCAACCGCAGTTTTATTTTTATTTTTAGTCGTTATTAGGAAGACGCTGTTCATCTCCAGATTTGTTCCCCCTGTCGCCTCTTACGACACCCACGTGATGATATTGGATATTCTTACACCGACACTACACGGGACGTTGCGTTAAATGGTGATTTAAATTAAAATTGATCAGTTAACCACTTTGTATGATTTTTTATTTTCCGGCAGCACGCGCAAGTTTTGGGTGCTTCATAATCTCGAAGAGACAATATACATCTGCCCATACAAAATCGTGGAGCAAAAGCATACCGCCATTAAATTTTCAAAAATATATTCAATGTAATAGAGTGTATATTAGAATTTTATTAAAGTATATATAGAAAGATTATATTTCCGATACTAACTCATTCATGGTTTTATCATTAAGCCATATACGTTGCTGTCTGGGTTTACTTTAAACAAAGCAACATTTTTAACACAGTAGCTGGGACCCGTATCTAAACATGAGTAGTTAGTTTGTACCAGTTCAGGCTCAACATTCCAGTCCCATCTTTTACAATTCCTTTTTAAAAAAACTCTAGATGATAGCATACAGGTGATCGTCCATATGAATCAAAATATTAACCGATGCCATTCGTATCGATATATAAAACTATCCAGTGAGAGCCTGGTTTATCATCTGTATACAAATTGCATATTATATACGTTGGTACGTGGGTATACATGGGCAGTCTATTAGCAGCATAAACATTATTTTCTAGACTGGGACGAATCTTTTTCTGATGTTGTTGTACATCTAGTGTCTTCATGATATTACTGCTATGAGTAGATTATTACAGCACCAATCTATTCAATGGTTAACATAGGAATGATTTATTAGTGATTTGTAAATATTTAATCGCATTCTTTGTGATGAGTTGTGGTACGATTTGTAGTAGAGACGTTGTAGCGCAAGTAAGTAAGTAGCGCAAAATTTAGTTTTCTTTCTGTTGTTTTCTTACGTGTGTATATATATATATATATATATATATAGATGTGTGTGTGTGTGTGTGTGATTAAGTGTAAACAAATTGATATTAAGTCGATAACTGTTTTATTGCAGAAATATTACTACTCGACACTCTCCCCTCAAGAAGAGAGTGATGACATCGTCGTTAATTATAAACACATGCGATGGTGGAAAAAGAAAATCGCAATCGATTCATCATTTTTTTGAAGCTGAATAAAAAATAAAAAAGAGGAAGCTGTTATCGTCAACCGTAGCACGAGCCGCTAGAGATGGTATATGTTCATTTTTATTAATTCCGACCAAGCGACGCATCTCATAAAAATTGAAATGTACGATATGAAAAAGCTATCCAAGATTCCAACTACTGATCATTGGAAACATGCTTCCACGAGGATTAAATATTATGTAAAGACTTATAAGGATAGCATCTACGACAACACAAACGCACTCGTATACAATATTACAAAGACAATAGCAGAAAGTGAAAAAGTTAAAATATACTTTTTTAACAATGACAGTCATTAGTTGATCATTAGTGAATGTGATTCTCTTTACTTAAATTACTTTTATGTACTCATTATATTCTATTTCTAATCTTTTGTTAGACTATAAATATCGGATATTATTTGAAATTAGGTATCAATTGGTCTACCAGCACTGAACTGTTATTTACTCTGCTTCCTATTTTCTTCTTTACTATAAAGATGGAAAACTTCAGTGAAGTGTGCACCAGTGCCTTCTTTTCCACACCCATGGAAGAGAATATGGAACTATTCAAAAGCAAATTAAATCAGGAGTAGTCTAAAGTTTGTGATGAAATGGAGAGGCGTGAACTTCGATTCATCATATGATGATGAGTTGTATAATCACTGTGCGATGGTTGAAACACAGTTTAAGTAAGTAAAATAAACATAAATTTCGATCATAATTTACACATTGTCTTATATCGTTGTTTAACAAATTTAAACATTTTAACAGTCAACCACTACAACTTGGAAGAGGAATGAAGCGAACGAGCAGCGAAGAACCCAAGATTGTCAAAATACCACGAACGGAAGAAGAAGCGTCTACCTCTTCAGGGAACAGTGTCGGTAACGATGATCAAGTGAAATGTCTAACGTGTCATATATTTATCAAGAACAGGTATTTAGCTAATCATTCATGTTCACTAAAATAATATTTTAAATTCACATAAGTCTTTATCAAACGTAAGTGGACTAGCCAGTTAAGATGGAAAATGCAAAGAAAATGATATTTATCGAACCTGGATTGATTGAAAAATTAAAACAAGAAAATAAGGTTAATAGTAATTTGTCTCGATTAGATATTGAAATGCAAAATATTATGAATAGTAAGACGGAAGACCGAAAGAAGTGGATGTTATATTCACAAACACTACAAAGATACCTTTATTTTACCGAAGAGCATCGTCAACCACTCAAATTACCAATTTATTCTGATACATCTAATGAAGATTCAAATGAGTTTAAAATTGGTTTTATAAATAAAGATAGAGATCTAAAAACTTCAGTAGGTGCTGAATTTTTGTTGGAGGAGAATCGATCCATTAAAATTAAAGAAAATGATGCAAATCCACTTTGTACACCAGCTTATATACTCAGTTTAATACCAAAAACTTATAATAAAAAAGGTCAGTTATTATTAAACTTAGTTGGAACTGCACAGTCATAATTGATAACGAAAAACTTCCTGGAAGTAATATTGTTGATTTCATAAATGATTCACTAAGACCCTTAAAAAGAAGTGATCCGATAGGGTGGGATAGATTTGCTAAAGCATTAAAAGATATTAAAGTACCACTTACTTATATTGGAAATCCAAAGAGATGTGAGTTTATTAACCAGCTTCAAGCAAAAGATCTCAACAAACACTCTGAGATTGAAGTTCAAGAGTTTTCTACACCGAGCAGGGGAGATACAAAATCTATAACTAAAATAGAGTTTTCTACACCGAACAGTAGAGATAAAAAATCTATAACTAAAATACGTAAAAAGTTTGAATGGGAAAAATGAACCCCGTACTAGAAGAAATTAATAGGATTTATTATGATCCATCTAATCCCGCTGGTTTTGGTAGTGTTGATAAATTATCAAAAGCCATGAAGGGTAAAATGGATAAAAATCAAGTAAAGGAATGGTTACAATCACAAGAAACATACTCATTACATATACCCATTCGAAAAAAATTCCCGCGTTATAGGTACATTCTATCAAATATTAATGAACTGTGGCAAGCTGATTAAAGCTATATGCGAATTCATTCTCAATATAATGATGGTTTCAACTACATACTTTGTGTTATTGATGTATTCAGTAAATATGCTTTTGCAAGACCAATGAAAACGAAAAACTCAGAAACAACTAAAGAATGTTTTAAAAGTATATTTACTCAAAGTAATTTAACAACTACTCACATACAATCTGCTAAAGGTACAGAATTTGTTTCAAAAGATGTTCAAAAGTACTTTAAATCCAAAAAGATTAATTACTCTACCACTAACAATCCTGACATTAAGGCTAGTATTGTTGAACAATTCAAAGAACTCTAAAAATTAAAATGTGGCGTTATTTCACTCATAATAATACTTATAGATATCGTATAGTTATCGGTCAATGTTTTACAAGATTTAATATACTCTTATAATCACAGCTTTCACTCTAGCATTAAGATGTGCCCATGTGATGTAAATTCCAACAATATTATGACAGTTTGGACTAATTTTTATGATAGACGGTCAAACAAACTTTCTTTATAAAATCCAAAACCAAATTTCAATGTGGGAGATTATGTTCGAATAACTAAATACAAACATGTTTTCCAAAAAGGATATGAATCAAATTAGAGTGATGAAATATTTATTATATCTTCAATAATTGATAGATCTTCATGGGTTGTTTATACAATACGGTGGACGATAACAGCTTCCTCTTTTTTATTTTTTATTCAGCTTCAAAAAAATGATCAATCGATTGCCATTTTCTTTTACCACCATCGCATGTGTTATTATTAATGACGATGTTATCACTCTCTTCTTGAGGGGAGAGTGGCGAGTAGTAATACTGCTTATAGGTATTTTCATCGAAGCTGAATGATTTCTGCAACAACACAGTTATCATGTTAATATCATTTTTTTAATATTTTATCACACACACACACACACACACACACACACACACACACACACACACACACACACACACACACACACACACACACACACACACACACACACACACACACACACACACACACACACATACACGCAACAGAAAGAAAAGTAAGTTTGTCAATAGAATAAACACTTACGTCCATGACCATTGATGCGTTGCGTTGCGTTGCGTTGTTTTAAATATCGGTTGGTATGGGTCTTTTTCCTATACACAGTGTGACCAATAGCTTTCCTAGATGTTTTAGTCATACGAAATCCTGATAATACTATTGGTCACACTGTGTATAGGAAAAAGACCCATACCAACCGATATTTAAATGGTGAATCGCACCATCATCCATCACAGTTAGCTACCGTGGGAAAATCTTTGTTTCAGAGAGCACGAGGAATCTGTGACAGAAAACATCTGGCCGCCGAGCTTCAGCACGTCGAGCAAGTATTGCAAGACAACAAGCTACGGGTCCCGCGCCTACGACACAGTGACCGAGTGAAGCCGGCCACAGTCGAGCGTGTGCCTGATGTACTACCCTGTCAGAGGAGTCAGACAAGGTTGGCTACATTTTGAAGCGAGCTTCTATTAAAACATACTCAAGCCGCCGAAGAAGATTAGTAATTATTACCATCCGTCAAGTGTAATATCCTCTACAAGATGCAGGAGTGTACAAGCTTGATTGTGAATGTGGTCTCACATAAGACAAAACAAAGATCCATTAAAACCCGCGTGAAAGAACATATAGCTGACGTGAGGCACCGACGTTCTGGGAAATCTGCAGTCTGTGAACATGTTTAAGATCGTCCCCGCCATTACATCAGATTTGATAGACCACAAATCCTCGCAAAAGAACACCGATTCCTACCAAGGATGATACGCGAGGCTATTGAAATTAAAAAACATCCTAATTTCAATAGAGAAGATGGATGGGTGCTGCCATCTGCTTGGAATCCTATAATTAACAAAATTAAATCCAAACCCAAGCATACCACTACAAGACTTCAAGATACTGTAAGCTCATTCTGCGTAGATCGGACCAAAAATTAATATTCAAAAAACTGAAGGTAGCCAGGCTAACTATGACATTGGGCGTCAAACACCTCAGTCCCCCCCGTGACCATGGGTGCTGTAAAGCACCCGAAACGTCGGGAATCAAAATAGTAAAATTAAACGCGATAAAATCCGTAAAAATAGTTTTATTCAATAAGCAATAACATTTTGGAAAGAAAAATTGTAACAAAATTAAGGAATGTGTTTAATTGATGATTCAGAATAGCGTGGTACTTATGAACAAAGAAGTATAATACAATAGAACTGATAAGCCGGGTATACAACGAGTAATAGATAAGAGTGGCAATGACGGTGTTCAAGAACAATAGATAAGAGGAAAGGTTGAACAATGGACCGCTAATGAGGGTGCAGGCCCACCGGATATCAATTAGATATTAGTTAATTGATCTGCACATCTCAGGAACCGCGCATCCTATGCAAACACGAAATTCAATTTTATTATCCTTCGTCCCACCGTCAGCCGATGAGGGCTGAGGATGGTGAGTAAACTAACTACTAACATGTCAATAAAAGAAACGTACTATTGTCCGTAGCACTCACCATATCGTACGAATACCTTGTAGTTGCAGTACAAATACCAACATCTCAATATTTCACATTTATTGACATCTTGGCATAGCAGCGCCGCGTTACGTCGAGAAAACTACATAGTTCGTTTACCTTCACAAATGTGACCTGTATTCACAAGGGTAAGAAGGAGCTTGTATCTAACATTTCACATTAATTATCAAGAAGTAGATAGTACGCTCTTAGTTACTTTCTGAAATAAAATTTTAGTAGATCACAACAAAGGTAACGTAAAATCGAAAGAATGTTGTCAATCTGAGCCTGCATAATTAAATCAAATTTGTAAGCATACAGGCCGGCAACACTTCTATGATTCTTGTGATGTCGCAAATATCCATGGGCGCTGGTGATCACTTATCATATTAAGTGAGGTATGGTGAGCGCTTAGTCCCCCGAACTTAAATTTTCATCATCGCCCCATAAAATCCACTGCTGGACATAAAACTTTTCCACTGTAGGGACGATATGACGTCACGCTTAGCAGACGGAATGACGACCGCAAAAACAGACGAAAGCACCTTTGATACTGCTGCCCTTCCGCCGCCCCACGGTTCCATATTGCCTCTATTTGTTATGTTTATTCTTTGACTATTTTCATTCTTTCGACATGCAGATTTCCTCACGATAAATGAATGGAATAGAATATAATCATTTTTATTTAATATATATCAAAAGAATAATTATTGCAAGTCATTTAAGCTTTCCCACTGTTCGGAAAAAAACTTTTTCCTGGAAAGAACTAGCAGGAAACCCAGACGGAATTTTTTTATACATAATTTACAATTTAGTATGAAAAATTCTAAATGTTTTCATACTGAATTGTATTTTATACAATCAAGTATGAAAGTATGTAGAATTAACAATTAATTATATTTTCATACTATGAAAACATTTAGAAGCAACATGGTAGCGATCACCTCATTCCCAGGGCTTATAATCACTAGATGTATGTTAAGTAGTATAACTACACTCAGTAAACAGTTTTTCTTAGTAAATATTTTAAAGTTTTCATATAATAAAATATAGTAACAATAAATTCACATATAAAAATCTCAATCACGGGGAACTGTATTTTTGTATATGCGGCAACACCTAATGGCGTCATTCATATTTTGTGACTTATTTATGGCTCGTGTTATTTTATGTTGAAATTCTGAAATTGTATGATACTTACTGATGGTATGTGATCCCAGTGTCTTTCATATTTCTAGTAGTATTATTTTTAAACAGTTTCACTACGCAAACTGGTATTTTACTTCAGATTATGATCACAATTTAATAAAACATTCAATACGTCCACCTCACACAATGCCTGCAACGTGTGAGGTGCGTTGCAACTGGCTCGGGTACGTCGACTTCGGCGTAGTATTTGTTGTCGCATTTTACAAGAACGCCGGCGGTATCTAGTTATATCGCCTCAATCCGTCCCTGGCTCAATATTCCAAACAGCCACATCAGCATATGCGTGAGAACTCGAGTGATAATTCCAAGTAATGTAAGACGAACCTATCCGGTGACGATATGATAATTGTACTAGACTTATTCTAACATTAATATTAATTCATTCTGTAACTAACCACTTTCGAAAGAACATTAAATCATTTTATGCTTTAAATTGTGTTTTTTAAAAAGACTGTCGAGGTTCGTCAATTTAAGTGGCGCAGCCGGTAGGATATCCGTATATATTCTGCTGTCGTGCTAACGCCTTTCGGACCCCAAAATCGGTTTAAGGTCAGTATAGCAGTCAGGTTCGGATATCCTCGAACCAAACAAATAACTCCCGACGCGCGCGCTATCGTTTCCAAATCAATCGATTACGCGCATTGGACCATCGGCAGTATCGAAGTGGTCAGAATCAACTGGAGGACATGGGATTGAACATACTGTGAGTAAACTTTTCACTCCTGTTTACATTTATCCCATTCTTTTCCGCATTTTCCGAACTAAAATCGTCGGCCATATTATTTTAATTATTTGATTTTGTTAGCACAAAATAGGCTGATAATATACTTGTTAATAGTTTAAGTTAGATTAAATAAGATAGTTTAAATAAAAATGGCAGTAACTGTTATTCAGCACACATTTTAGACTTAATTCTAGATACGATGGAGATGAAAAATTGCTCAATTTATTCATTTCAAAATGTGAATATTTTATTAAATTCAGGAGGCGACAATACTCTGATTCAAAATTTATATAGATTCCATGCTATAAGTAGTAAGCTTAGTGGTAGAGCTGCGACTCTACTTAGTGATAACCCTAGTTTAAGTACGTGGGAAGATTTGAAAGAAATTTTGACCCAGCATTTCGGCGACCCCTGTTCAGAGGAATGTATTGCTATCGAGCTAGAATCTCTAAAAATCAAACAAGGAGAGTCATTTATTCAGTTTTGTACTAGAATACAAAATGTAAAAAGTTCTTTATTTGCTAAAGTCCAAAGACATTGTGATGAAGGAATGGAGGCCGCCAAAATGATTATGTATAATAATACCGCCTTGAACGTATTTTTGTACAATTTACCCGAAGACCTTATTAGAATTGTCCGACTCAAAGGCTGTTCTACTTTGGAGATCGTTTTAAGTATAGTCACAGAAGAAATTAACTTCTTAGCTCAGTATAACGCCAAAAACAATAAAGCCAAACCAGTTCAACAATTAGCTCTGCAAAGTTTCGTGAGACCAACTGCATTTATAAATTCAAATTTGACACCAAACAGTAATAATAATAGTAGTAATTTCAAGTTTGGTGTACCCAATAACCAGATAGGATATAGGCCTAATTTGCACACGAATAAATTCACGGCCCCTCAACAAGGCTACCATTTTGCATCACCACAAAATTCAATGCCACGTAATTTCAATAATCAATTTACCCAACAACCACGACCACCATTCCAAGTTGGTGGATTTAAATTTGGCATTCCCAACATCAAGTTCAAAATACGGTGTGCAGAATCAACAACAGCCTAACCAATTTAAATATGGCTTTCAACAACAGCCTAATCAATTCAAATACGGTTTTCAACAACAGCCTAATCAATTTAAATATGGCATGCAACAGCAACCCAATCAATCAAATTCGGCACAAAATCAACCGCCCAAAACGTTTACGACACTGACGTATCTATGCGTACCACCAATTAGGCAAAACATGACGACGAATGATTTGTTCTTTAGTGAGGAACTTCAACGTCATGTCAAGATTTCTCTCACGATAATACTGACGGTTACTACTACGACCACTATGATGGTTTGGCAGAAGACCCTTCATTTGAAGGTCAGTACCTAGAAAATTCTAATGAAATTAATAATGAAGATAATGCAGTACCTGAAAATTTTCCGATAGTAGCCTTCGAAAGCCCTCCGAAATGATCCATCTTAATTATTGTGATAGCATTTTAAAATTACCTCATATACTAATTCCCGAAATAAATTGAAATTTTAATAGACACCGGAAGCAGTAGATCCTTTATTAGTCCTGCAAGGCTGATCAATATTTTGGTGAATTTAAATACAATGAACCTTTCACAGTTGTAAGTACTCATGCAAAAGCAGGCACGATGAAATAATTTTTATACCGCTTTTAAAACATTCAAAAGTACACTTCACATAAATTTTACATATACGATGTGGACGGTAGATACGACGGCCTTATTGGGTCAGACTTATTAAAAAATTAGCAGCTAATATCGACATGAACCACCAAATTTTACGAACACTAATACTGAAATTCCAATAATTTATAATCCACCTTATGAAATTAATTTAGAACCAAGATCAGAAACACGAGTAAAAATACCACCAACTTACAAAACGGAGACGCGATCATTAATTTTACCCAATTTAGTGAGGGAGTTCGTATGCTGTGCTCTTATCAAGTGTGATAATTTCTTTGCCGAAACCATTATTCAAAACGTGTCCAATGAAAAGGCTATATTAAATTTATAGAACCGTTTAATGTAACTGTATTTGAAAATAATGTGTGTCATAAATGAGATAAATTCGATTGCGAGATAGATGAGATTTGAAAGAAAATTTAATTAAACTACGATTAGATCATACAAATGAAGAAGAACGGAAAGCTATAACTAAATTATGCTATGAATACCGCGACATATTTTATAGTGAGAAAATTCCGCTTTTCACAAATCAGGTAAAACATAATATTAGAACAGTTAACGAAGATCCTATATATATCAGACCGTATCGCCATCCACCTTCCCAAATGAGGAAGTACAAAGACAGACAAACTTCTTCAAGATAACGTAATCCAAAATTCTCACTACTTTGGAGCGCACCGGTTCACTTAGTTCCCAAAACTAGATGCATCCGGGCAGCCAATTTAGAATGGTTATAGATTATCGGCGATTAAATGAGAATACAATAGACGATAAATACCCGTTACCTAATATAACTGACCTTTTTGATAAGTTAGGCAAGTCTATATATTTTAGTACCCTTGACTTGGCAAGTGGCTACCACCAACAAGAAGTTAATGAAGTTGATAGGCCAAAGACAGCTTTCACAACTCAATCCGGTCACTATGAATTCAAACGCATGCCGTTTGGATTAAAGACAGCTCCTGCAACTTTCCAGCGAGCAATGGATAATATCTTAAGAGGCCTCCAAGGTCCCCAATGCTTAGTGTACCTCAATGACATAATTGTGTATTCGGCAAGTCTTCAGGAACATATTGAAAATTAAGGAATATTTTTGATCGTCTCAGAAAACCAATTTAAAAGTCACGTTAGACAAGTGTGAATTCTTGAAAAGAAGTTCTATATCTAGGTCACACTATTACAAAAGAGGGTTTGAAACCAAACGAAAAAATTAAGGTACTAAAATATCCATTACCGCGTACAGCCACGGAAATAAAAATCGGATTAGTAGGTATTACAGAAAATTTATTAAAGACTTCGCTAAACTGACACAACCGCTAACCTCTTGCCTGAAAAAGAAAAACAAAATTGAAATTACGAAAGAATATATAGACGCATTCGAAAGATGTAAAGAGCTTTTAACAAACGCCCCACTTTTACAATATCCCGACTTCTCGACCGTTCGTTCAACCACAGATGCGTCGAACCTATCGGCAGTTCTGTCGCAGGGACCTATCGGTAGTGATAAGCCTCATAGCCTTTGCAAGTCGTACGTTGAACGATGCTGAAACGAAATACAGCACAATAGAAAAGAACTTTTGGCAATCGTTTGGGCAGTCAAACATTTCCGCCTCTACTTATATGGAAAAATTTACAATTTACACCGATCATCGCCCTTTAGCCTGTTAAATTTCATTAATGAACCGAATAGCAAACTAACTAGATGGAAGTTACGCCTATCGGAATTTGATTATGAAATAGTGTATAAAAAAGGAAACAAAATTGTAACGCTGATGCTTTATCTAGAATTAAGATTAACGCCTTAACTGATAACGATGATGTTTCGATGCAAGTGAATATAGACAAAAACGAAAAACTTCAACGCCAGTTGAGCAATGTAGTCTCTAAAATTGTAAAGCTAGGTAATTCGAATCAGGCGGAGGACGTAGTAACAGTATCATCCGATTCGGAAACGTTGAGTATTCCCTCTTCGCATGGTAGACAATCTCCATATCCATACCATCTCCAAATAGTAGCACTGCACAGCTTCTGAAGGACATAGTAGTAACAATACAGTACATTCGGCTAAAGACATAGATACAGCAGGAATCCTAATTCTTCAGGAAGCGATTGATGCGAAACCAAATCAAATATCGTTCATACCTGGAACAGAAATGAATGTTCAGTTAAAACTTGTCTAGGATAAACAAAACATATTGGAAGTTCATTACCATTAAACAATTTGGATTTAATAAAAATTCCTGAAAGAGTATATTAGGCCAAAATTAAATATTTCTTTTATTTTGAAGATGTCATACACCGCAAGCAGTTTGGAAGTCACAACGCAATTATTCAAAAGGATAGTGCAATTTTATGAATGTACAAAGAGGATAGTCTATGTAGAAGATGAAAATGAGCAACGCGAAATAGTTCTTAAATATCATTTAGGTAAAATTGCCATAGAGGCATTAGGGAAACATTAGTACATTTGAGGCGAACGTTTTATTGGAACAATATGGAACAAACGGTAGCGAGCATCATAAACTGTGAGGTTTGCAAGAAAATGAAGTATGACCGTAAACCCTAAAACCTCAACTTCAATTAACTCAAACCCAGTCTAAACCATTCCAAGAAATTTTCATTGATACCGATAGAAGTTAAGTATTTTCTAACCTTGATAGACGCGTTTAGCAAATTGGTCAAGCAATTGAAATTAATGGTAGGTCTACCTGGAAGTAATAAGAGCTTTAATAAAGTATTTTCATTTTACGGAATTCCATCCAAAATTAGTTCAGATCCCGGTATGGAATTTAATAATGTATCTTAAAGGAAATGTTAACATTATACAAAATCAATTTACACATTGGTACTGCGCACAACCCCAACTCTATGGGACTTATCGAAAGGTTCCATTCAACTATTACTGAAATTTACCGAATCGCTAAATACGAACATAAAATTACAGACGCGGCGTCAGTGATGACATATGCTGTTATGTCATACAATCATTCAATTCATTCTTCGACAGATCTCACGCCTTTTGAAGTAGTATTCGGACACACCGAATCCAATAGTACATTTGCCACTAATTTCGATAAGCAATTCACACAGCAGTTAGTAAAGGATCACGCTAAAGGACCAAATATTTATATGAATATCTTACGGATAAAATAATTGACAAAAGTTGACGGTGAGAGAAAACACGCAGGCGAATCGCAGTTCGATTTGGACGTAGGTGATACTGTGTTCATAAAAAAGGTGTTAATACTAGACGGGCAAAGATAAACCACGTTACCAAAAGGCTCATGCCATCGGTGCTATAAAAGAAATGTAGTCTCGTTGAAACCAATAAACGTATTACTAATGTTCCTATTAAAGACATAAAACGTCCTTCGCAGATTATTTCTACTGGTGATCCGAACGATGGCAATCCAGGCTCCTTCATCAGCTTCATTGACAAGAATCCGGGATTGTTACCTGTTGACGAAGGTCAAGCATTCGTTAATTATGATAATTGGATAGTTATTAAGATATTAGATTTAAATTTAATTTACGATGAATTAGAATCAAGTATGCATAAATATGGGTTACTTAAAAAGCATGTTCAAAGTTGTTTCGATACTAAATCATTTGATTCAGATTTTACTACCGTACAATATCAAACCGATTATACTATGAATATTACCATCGACAAATTTAAACAATTAATTCCTTCAATACGAACCAAAAGAGGTCTCCTTGATCCGGTAGGCTCTTTGATAAAAGCCATCACAGGTAACTTAGATAATAATGACGCTCTTAGATATGAGAAATTAATAAATAAGCTACATACGGAACAAAACGCGATTAAAAATAAAATGACAATAGTTTCGAAATGGTGGGCTCTTTACAGTTTGCAAATTCTACTAAAAGCAATTTTATACGAGTAGAAGATAATATTCAAAACATTATTCAAGCTTTAAACAACTCCGATTTTCGACAAACGATTACCAAACTTATTCACCTTTATAATATCTTCCTTGATAATTTTCATAATTTATATTTCCATTTGAATGAAATCGAAACAGCCATTGCTTTTAGTAAAATTAATGTACTACACCAGTCAATAATTGATACAGAAGAACTTATAATATTATTAAAGGAAATAGAACAAACTGACAAATTAGTGTTTCCTGTCACTTATGAAAATATTGTAAAATTAGAAAGATGTATCGAGATAAAGCCATATAAAACAGAATCAGATAAAGTTTATTATGAGTATTCCACTTATTAGAAATGAAATTTTTAACTATTATAAATTAGTTCCCTTACCTGTATTACATAATGGCCAGACGACTCTCATCCTTCCTAAAAATCCGTACCTACTTGTGAAAGGGTTGAAAGCAACACCGCTCTCTCAGTCATGTCGCGAGGTTGACGAACGTCGATTCCTGTGTCATGAGAACGATATACAATTCTTCACCAATGACAACTGTGTCGTAGAAATCATGCAGTTTCACACAAATATCTCAAGTTGTCACCCGATCCCTGTCACCCTTGAACACGTGAAGATCTACCTCATACAACCAAATCGCTGGATAGTTTACTCAAATACTGAAACAGCTATGACTAAATTCTGCGACAGTGAAGTAAGCCAAGAGATTCTACTAGGAACCTACCTCTTGAACTATGGATGATAACTGCAAGGTTAAAATCAAAGGATACGAACTGAAAAGACATCAGACTCAAGGTAAAGAAATAACCTACCTAAGACAGCCAGTAATAAACTTACCAAAGATAATACTCAACCCGTCAAGTATCTCGAAGAAGCCTATGAATCTCGATGGAGTTAATATAAGACGTACAGTTTCTGAATCTATTACTACAGAAGAGTATGGGAGAAATTAGACAGCGAGTTAAGTGAAAATGAAAAAGTGAAATTACTAATAAAAGTGTTAGTTTAATCAACATTATAATCTTAGTTATTATATTAATTATTTTAAGTATTATTTTTAAACATAAATTAATTGATATCTGTATCTGGGAAAATTCGAGATAATCCCGAGGATAATCCTGAACTTGTGGAGGGAGGAGTTATATCGCTCAATCCGTCCCTGGCTCAATATTCCAAACAGCCACATCAGCATATGCGTGAGAACTCGAGTGATAATTCCAGTAATGTAAGCACGAACCTATCCGGTGACGATATGATAATTGTACTAGACTTATTCTAACATTAATATTAATTCATTCTGTAACTAACCACTTTCGAAAGAACATTAAATCATTTTATGCTTTAAATTGTGTTTTAAAAAGACTGTCGAGGTTCGTCGCAATTTAAGTATCTAGTTTGAGCGCGAAGACTTATCAATAATCTAAGTATATATATAAACATTTTAGTAAAACGTAGGACTCTGCATACTACTGTCTACGGCACATCTCACATGAGGCATACTTAGAATACAGATTTCAAAAAATACTACTCGCATATAAAGTTGACCGTCCGAACTTGTTCGGGTCGGCTGAAAATCACGCTGCAAGCTCGCGGTTATTCTGAGACGGTCCTTCCACCACTTCATCATAACACACGATTTTTTTTTATTTTTTATTTTATTTTTAGTTTTTGCTTAGTAAATATTTTAAAGTTTTCAAGAGACAAGTCCTTCATATTTTCTGGAACTTTGTTGTAAATGCGTATTCATTGCTCCATAAAGGAATTATTGACTCTTTTGTGGTGGAGGAACGGTAACTAGCTTGTACTTGTTGTTAATAGTTACAGAATATTAATCATATTTTAAAGAAACTATTTACGTTAATGTCATCATCATCATCATCATTAAAGCCCTTCAATACAAATGTTAAAAGCCTACCACTTAAAATGTAAAAATTTACTCAAGTCTATTAAGAAGCTCTCTTCAGAAAAATTGGATAATTTTCGATAAAATAATGGCAACTGTTTGATATTTCCAGCATGCAAATGCAAGAACTCACAGTGCACATCCCAACCGATAAAGGGTTCCCAAGCAGGAACATTTCATTTTGATTGATCAGCGAACTTTTTAAAATGATAATAGAGCGGAGTCGACATTACTACTACGAAAATACAAAAGACCACAGAGGAAACTAGATCGGAAAAATCGGTCAGGTACATCCTCAAAAGTTTGTTACTTCAATTGATTCGAAAT
>JAGSMP010001336.1:5000-57662 GCA_029286625.1 Parnassius orleans
CAGTAACTACAATATCTATATTAATATTCAATTGAGACATAAAACTAGAAAAGCGTCTAAATTACAATTGAGACTTCTTATATTAACACATAATACACAAAAGGAAGACAAGTTTTTATCATTAAAGTTTTTACATCTCTACAAAGGAAGGACTTGACAAGCTCATACACCTTACCTCGTTTACTAGGTCAATCTCATCAATGATAGTTTCACTAGGAAGGTTGAATTTTAAAAGTATTTATTTTTTATGACTTATTCTCAGTGATGTTTGGAGAAATTCTTGATATATGGCATATTGACATATTATTTTAATTGCGTTGTTATAAGTTATAATTTTCTCAACATACGAATAAAATAACATTAACGTTGTGTTGGTTTAGAGTGATATTATTGTAAGTGTTGCTTTTGTGATATTTATTGTATGAATTATGTGTGTGTACATGTTTTATTGTGTTGTATATACTTTACTTACTTATGACTAACAGAAAAATTATATAATAAGAATAATTATAAAAGTAAGTTCAGTAAAAATAATAAAATAGAAAGTTAATTATATTCAAGTTACTTCGATAGTGAAAATGTAGTCATTTTGCGTTTTAATTTTAAAATCAGATTCCGATTCTATACGTATTGTTGGCGAGCCTTCTCTGCGTAGAAATACGTTTCCATATGTTGTCCAGCAGAATTTAATTTTTCTTGAGTAGCAATTCTCTAGCCAAGTAGAATAATCTTCTGGTTTTAGTGCTGAGATTTTCCGAAATGTAAATTGGAGTCTTAGGCCCTCAATTTCAGATGTTCAGTGCTCAGTTTGTCGTGCTGATTTTCTTTATTGAAGGTTTTAACTTTATTTATATACTCTTTGACTCTAATTGATGTAAATTCAACAATTACCGGCTTATTCATAGTCTTTGAATTTGTACGAAAGATCTTTGGTATCAGATGGTTGAATTCGAGTCTTAATAACTGTACCTGTTTTAAGAATTAGATTTACCAAGTCTTTTTTGGTTTCTACATTATTTTTGGGTACATTTCAATTTCAGGCTACTTTTTGCGGGTTTGGCGTTCTAGCTGATCTATTTTAGCTTCTAATAAGCGAATATAATGTTTATATTTTCTTCCATCTTTTGCATTTTATCTGTAATTTCATCATATTTCTTTGATGTAAAGTCGACCGATTCTTGCAGTCTAATGTTCTGTTCTTTTATTTTCTTCATAGTAAATTTTAAATCCATAAACATGCTCAGTATTTCATTTTGAAAGCGACATATCAGAATTTTCATCCACTTCCTCTTTTTCTCCTTTTATTACGCTGGATAACGTAAGACATTTCGAGTTTTGTGTTATCTGTTGTATTTAAGTTTGGTTCTGATTGACAGAGGTGTTCACATTAAAATGGGTGTCGTTGGGGCGTTCTTTTCAGAGGCATTTTGATATACAAAGGGTAATACTTCAATCCTTACGTAATAAAACAGGTAAAATATATATAAACAAGTATGATTGAATTTTGTTTCACTTTTTATTAAATTACATTACAAGTATTCTAATTATAGTTTTAAGTTTCATTTATAACCTCTAGTTAACTCTGATCAATTATTTATCTTAGCCCAAACATACTATTTTTTTTTCAGTAAAACATTATACATTTGAGGCCCTTGCGGCGGCAGAAGATGTTATTCAATAGACCTGGAAAAAAACTAAATTGTCTTTAAGCTAAAGCACTAATCCTGCGCTATTAGAATTTAAAATATGAAAAAAGTTTTTCATACAACCGCGCTCCACCCTAATCTCCATACTCTTCTGACTTTCTTTGTATATCGTTCACTGTGACTCCAGTGTGATTGTGGAACTCTTTACCTATTTTCATCCGCCATGTTTTATTTCTATCGACTTTCAAATTTCTTGTCAAAACTTTTAATTGGAACGCTAATATATAACATTTTAAATATCTTGTCAAAACTTATTACTTTTAATACAAATATATTATAAATGTTTCCATATATATATTTATACTTTGACTTACAACGTACTCATTATTTTTTCTTTCATTACAGCTCTTCTTCATTATTTAAATAATACCAAATTTCTACGCAAAGGTTGTTTAGAAGAAATCACGTTAGAGCAAACAGACTGCCTGTTGTACAAATAAACATATTATATTACTTCTGCTTCCAGTCTGCATTTGCTGTACAATTTAAAACTAAAGAATAGCAACCCGAGTCAACAAGTTGGGGTGTTTCACTCAAAGGACGTAAAACCGGTGAATCTACGCCTGATCTCTCGGTCGTGTCGGATTACTAGTATATTCCTATCAGACTATGAGATTAAGGGAATAGAGAGTACCTGTGCTTGCGCATACACGGGCACTATAATCCTATCCTGTGCAGGCTAGTCTATGGCTGAGCTGCGGCTATTTTCGTTGAGACTTGCCACCATGGCTGAAATTCTTACTGCCTGAAACTGTGAGACCATTTTGAAATATTAAGTATATATTCATAATTTAGTGTTGTTTGATATTTTTATTGTTAACGATATAACGAATGATTTTTTTTTCGAATACGGTGATTTTATTGGTTTATGTAGAATCAACATCTTAGTGTTTGAATGAAAAAAAACTTACATTTTCACTTTTAACTATTAAATAAATTCAACCCTTATCGCCATCTTTACACGCGTTCAGTATAAGATAGTAGAAAAGTAAGTAAGTGTAAAGAAGCGCAGAACCTTTAATGGAAGGAGGCATTTTGTTTTAGTGTTCAGGGTCGCATCTAAATTTTGATTCTTAATCAGGATAAATCTAAGTAGATGTCTATGAGCCACAGTATCCACTTACCATCAGGTAAAGATGCGCGAATTATTTGCGCGGAGGAGTAACACAATGACTTCACTTTTTATTAACACTCTATTTCACTCCATATAATTGTGTACCATGGGCAATATGAAAATTAATTCTAAAGAAATAAACTCCAATCAATAAATTAATTTATATTTTACTTCTTGCTGAGCACTGGTAAACTACCACTTGAAATTATAAACAAAAAATTAAATGGTTCCGATGGGGATTTCGCCTCACTTGCTCGTGCATATACTTCTTAAATGGAACTATTTTTACAGATTTTATCGCGTTTAATTTTAACTTTTTAATTTCCGACGTTTCGGGTGCTTTGCAGCACCCATGGTTTGGGGGTCTGAGATGTTTGACGTCTCTATGTTATAGTTAGTCCGGCTACCTTCAGTTCGAGACCATGGGTGTTTTAAAGCACCCGAAACTTCAGGAATTAAAAAGTTAAAATTAAACGCGATGAAATTCATAAAATTAGTTTCATTTAATGTGTAGTATGCGCGTAAATATAAAAAATCATTATGTACCATAGTTCTTGTCTCATTAAGGCATTCTATTAAAAGTGAGTTCTATCGTCGCAACTGGCGCGTGTCCCACTTTCCACAAGTTCGAATTCATTTAAAAGTAAGCCGCATTCCGCAACACAATTTATGTGATGCGGCTGTACTTTGAGGAATTTCGCATAGGTTTACCATGGGAGGTACTTGCAGAATTTTCTTTGTGTGTAATTAATGTTACAGCAGGTATTCTCAGAAACTTCAATCTATAACAGATGTGTCAAAGTAACCCACAGTTACAGATATATGAAAGTAACATTAAATTGTAATTAAAACATTTTTTTAAGGTTATGTGTTTCAAATGGAATAATAACGGAACATTTATGGGATCACTTACTTGTCCGTCATTCCATCCGTCTTTCAAAACACATTTTACTAGAAAGGAACAGGATCAATTAAATTATCAAATATTATGGTCTATAGGCCTTTGGACGTTCAAGTCAAAGGGAATTCAAGAATTTAAGTCACCTCATTCGAATGATAAGACCATTTTATGTCACAAATTTTGATACTTGCAACATCACTCATTAAAACCTAGACGGTACTTCCCGTAGACCAGGAACCACAGAATTTGGCTTAAAGCCAAAGTCTCACAGCATTAGTAAAGGAAATTCAGAAATCCGTTAATTTATAGTAATACTTAAAAAATATTTATCGAAATTACAAACTTATATTTGCAGTAAAAGCATCGACATTGATGAAGACCGAAGTATATTATGTACCTTTTCGTTGGAACAATCTAGTCTAGTCTGAAAAGTAAGATAACTAAACTTAGTCTAGTTTTTAACCGACTTCAAAAAAGGAGGTGGTTCTCAATCCGAGAGTATGTTTTTAGGTATGTATTTTAAACGATATCGTCGTCACTTGTGAAATCAAAAAGTTTATACCTCAGAGTTAGTCCCATATTAATTTGGAGACCAAAATTCCCCACAACTCATCACACAAAATAGCCCAAAACTTTATCCCCTATTTTGCACCCTTAGGCGTGAAGTTTTTAATTAAACTATTTAGACGGCATTGAGTTGTTCCCACAAAAGAGTTAAGAATAATTAACTTTTTAAATTAAAACCGACTTCAAAGAACTATATATACTCGTAATATGTATATATATTAAAAAATCACATTAAGAAGTCGGGACTTTAATTTCTTGTATACACTATGTGTTAGCATCGACTTTAGAATGTGAAATTATTTTATTATTTTTAATTCTTTGAAATTGGTTTTTACTTTTTTAAGAGTAATTTTTTTGAGTTTGGCTAACTGAAGAGCTATTAAAAATGAGGTAACCGTCTCTCTGTCTCCAATAATAAAAAAAATGTCTTCTTCTTGTCTAGATTAGTAGTACTTACTCTCTTAAAAATGAGGTAACCGTCTCTCTGTCTTCAATAATAAATAAATGTCTTCTTCTTGTCTAGATTAGTAGTACTTACTCTCTTAATATCTCCTACATACTGTTTTGTTTCGTTCATATTACCCGATGGCCGTATTTGTTCGAAGTTTGATGCCGGTGTCCATGAGTTGCAGTAGCTTCTTACCGTCAGTTGGATTATCAGATCGTTTGTCAGCTCAAAAGTAAAAGATGTTATAAAAAGTCCTCAATACTATGTGTTAATTTAGAAATAGATGTTAAGCAAGGGATGGTTAACGTAAAAAAAAAATATAAATTTTAATATAATTAATAGAACCAGGCGTTAATATGCAAACATCCATTTTATTAATGACGTTAAAAATTAATTGTTACGTAGATCTTAAGATGACGATATGCCTAGCAGTCAGCCACCGTCGTCTACTTCACCTTAGGATGCCTCTTTTCGAGGCGACACACTTGTATTATCCACTGTGACTGGTGACGGGGTTAGTGCTCTTCAAACTAGGTAAGAAATATAGTTTTTTTTTATTACGCGGATCTTAACTAATTATATTTCAAAATCTTTATTCAAATTTTTAATACTTTGATAGTATAAAGTTTTACGCGCTTAAAAGAGTGGCTAAAAACAATTCTCTTGGGATTATTATCGCGGTGCTGGCTTATATTTGGCTTTGTTAATGTTAATGACAACTTCACAAAACCGCTTCGAATAACACCTCGTCTCGAATTTCCGAGTTGATTACGTCAAAGTTTCTCTATTACTGTTAAAATAATTAAAGCTCCTTCGTAATATAATTGGAAAGTACTGTCGTATAACTCAATGATCATCATGCTTGGTCGGTGAATAATGGGTGTTAAGATCAAACTTTAATGTTTTTGCAAGTAATGGCAACAAAACACGCATATTCTCCACCTTATGGTAAGTGGATATTGTGGTTCATAGATGCTCATCAATCATTTTGAAGTTAAATAAATACATGTGTTGTGATTTCTGAGAATAATTATATAAATTTTGCAGCTGTATTATGTTACCGCGTAAATTAAGTACCGCACCTGACAGAATAGCACCGCGAAATAGCAGTTTCTGCTGTGAATTTAGCCAACCTATTCTCTACCATCCATATTAATGCAAATGTTGTATCTTAGTAAATTATTTTTGAAACAGATGTTTGCTTAAACTTTCTCCGATATAGAATATTTTATCAGTACGAAAGAAAGCTGAAAACTGTTTTACACTCATAAGAACTAGCTTTTCATTATTGCGCAATGACCTCTCTTAAGGGGGAATTTGCCACAATTGGTAGGCTAAAAGAACATATACGTGATAGAGCCATGCTGCAGCTATATTAATTGTATAGTTGTTGCACGAATGGATCGGTTCGACCGGGGAAGGACCACGCTCTCGCAGAATACCAGTGTAAAATAGCAGTTTAATGCTGCTGTGTTTCGTATGGTGAGTGTAGAGAACCGGCGACCCTTTTTACTGAAAAAGAGGCATTCCATCTTAGTCCTCATGGCTGACAACGCATCTGCATTTTGATTCGCAAACGAGGATAGGTGTAGATGTCTATGCACATACAGCAAACACTTACCATCAGGTGGACTGTGTGCTCGGTTATCACATAAAAAATACCAGTCGGGACGGAACGTAATTTCCAGCTAAATATATCACGTAAATAAGTCCCACTAATGGACACAGGCCAACTCCCAGAGTTGAGAAGTTAAGGGCAACCACGGAAAGCTAGAAGATACTTTTGCAAAGTCATAGTAAAAATTTAAAATAAATGTCTCAATATAATCCGTGCTATCTTTTTAATTGCTAATATATGTATTATCGTTAAATAGTTTTTATTATCTTACAACTGTCTTACTGTAACGCTTTAAAAGAATCTGTTTAATCAGTAGATCTTATGCTACAAGTTATTTTATTATTGTACGCTCGTTACTCTCACAATAAAAATGCTAATCGCCGCGCATAGTGCGATATAAACTAAATTCTAAATTAGCTTGTGTTAAGTACAATTTGCTCAAACTTGAACGACAAAGGTGAAGCGATAGTCAGTCTATCTCTATAAATAATAATTAATAAGTTATATGTGGTTATTTTCTCGCCACTTTTCCTAACCTGGCGCGCTATATCTGTTGTTATATAACAACGGTTACATCATTTCCTCTTTATATTATAAATCCTGCTTTTATATTAATGCTTCGAAAGTTTTTTTTATAGAAGTAGAAGAAGTAGCGAGCATGTGGCTCACCTGATGGTTAGTAACTACCGCCACCCATGAACACCTGCAACACCGGGAGAATTTCAGGTGCGTTGCCGGTCTTTCAGAAAGAAGTAAGCTCTTTTCTTGAAGGTCCCTAACTCGTATCTGTTCGGAAAAATTTCCGGTGGTAAACGATTCCACAGAGAGGTCGTACGAGTAAGAAAACTCCTAGAAAACGCAGAGTGGTGGACCGCCAAGCATCCAGATGGTGTGGATGGCATCGTGAGTTTTGTTGCGATTTGCGTTCGTAAAATTTGGCGGCTGGAATTAACACAAACAATTCATCAGAGTACTCCCCGTGGTAGATGCGATAGAAAATGCAAAGGGATGCAACATCCCTTCGCAGCGCTAGTGAATCTAACCGATCGGAGAGGACTCGGTCGTCGATGATTCGAGCCGCTCTGCGCTGGATGCGGAAGGAGCTGGCACTGGGGAGTCCCGGCTGGATGGGAACAGTATTCCATGTGTGGCTGAACCTGCGACTTGTAAAGTTGCATGTGGTTAGCCGGCATGAAATACTGTCCCGCTCTACTGAGCATGCCAAGCTTGTTAGAGGCCAATTTGGCCTACTTTTCCAAGTTACCGCGAAACTGCACATCTACTACACACATTCCAATACTGGCTGAGGCAACAAAAATCAAAATCATGAACAAAAATTATATTGAAACAAGTATTAGGTCCTTACATATGAAATTACCGTTTTGTTGTACTAACCATTTTGATCTGAAATATCTCCTCTTTGATTAAGTACACCAAACTCAAATTTATAAATTAATTTAGCTGGTACATTTGAGTTTTGAAAACAGTCATTCATTTGTTTTTTCCATTATTTTATTCGTTGGCGTCGCTTATTACCGCACAATCGAAAACATGAAATATCGGTATATTAACGAGTACGAGTTCTACCTTGGCACCAGTGGTGCAGAAACAGCTCGAAGGATTAATGATGTGTACGGCGCTGGTGTCGCAAAAGAAAGCACCGTACGTTTTTGGTTTTAACGTTTTGGTTCTGGAAATTTCGACCTTCAGAACCAACCCCGTGGACGGCCGGAGACCAAAGTGGAAAATGAAGAATTAAAGGCTATTGCGAAAGCGGATCCATCACAAAGCACTTCAGAGATAGCTGCAGGCTTCGGGGTAAGTGATAAAACTGTATTAATCCACTTGAAGCAAATCGGGAAAGTAAAAAAACTTAAACGATGGGTACCTCATGAATTGAGTGAATCGAACTTGCAAACACGCGTCGACTGCTGTGTAACTTTGCTCAACTGACACAATAATGAAGGGTTTTTAAATAGAATCATTACTTGTTATGAAAAGTTGATACTGTACGATAATCAGAAGCGCTCGTCGCAATGGCTGAACCCTGGAGACCCAGCCAAATCCTGGCCTAAACGAAAATTGACTCAGAAGAAGTTATTTGTGAGTGTTTGGTGAACTAGCGCCGGTGTCGTTCACTACAGCTTTCTAAAATCGATTACGGCAGATATCTATTGTCAGCAACTGCAAACCATGAAGGAAGAACTAGCTGCTAAACAACCGAGATTGGTCAATCGCTCTAGGCCACTGCTGCTTCACGACAACGCAAGAACACACACTGCACAACAAACAACCACTAAGTTAGATGAGCTACAATTGGAATGTCTGCGACATCCACCGTACTCCCCGGACCTTGCTCCAACAGATTACCATTTTTTCCGGAATTTGGACAACTTCTTACAAGGAAAAATATTCAACTCCGATGCGGCAGTCCAAACCGCCTTTAAAGAGTTTATTGATTTTCGCCCCCATGGTTTTTTTAGTAAAGGGATCAATGAACTACCTATGAGATGGCAAAAGTGCATAGATAACAACGGTGCATACTTTGATTAATTAAATATAATTTCCAAAAAAAATTACTTTATATTCCTCCCGTACAAAACGCTAATTTCATATGTAAGGACCTAATATATGAATTGTGTCAATTATACATTTAACACCCCCCCAAAAAGAAAAAGAATGCCTAATAGGGATACGAGGTAATCTTTTGAGGAGACCTTTGTTCAGCAGTGGACCATTCCAATGAATTCCAGTGAACACCCCATTGTTTAATAATATTAATTTGTATGACAGCAGTACCTTAAAGGATTTAATAAAATTTAGAAACAAGTATGTTAGTGGTGATTCTGAATGATAGGGTAAGAAATTATGTGATAAGAGAAAAGTGTGCTTTGCAAGAAGATGTTGCGAACAGAATTAAGAAAGCAATTGAAAACGCACGAGTAATGAATCAGGTAAGTGTGACAAAGCAAATTTATGCTGCAGAAGTGAGTGGCAAAGTCCGCAATGAAACAGTCCGTGTGGTGCAGGACCACACCTGATTTATCTGCGCTCGGGTCGGGACCATCTTGAGGACATTATTAAAATTATTATTATTATTATACCCTCACCCGATGAGCATGTATGCGTAGATATATGGATGTGAAAGAGGCAAGAGATGTGTGTCAGGATCATGCCAATGGAAAGTCAGTGATCTCTGCCTACCCTACTGGGTGAGTATGACAGCTTATGACCATGATTTACAAAGATCAAATTTGAAGTAGTAAATTTTAATTATGCACAATTTTATAAAAGATCCTTCAAAGCAATATACATGTAAAATACCTAAGTAGTATAATTCTAAAAGTTGTAGCACATTTAAATACGAGTAAAACTTATGCAGACAGTAGGTTACTGAAATAACTCTCTATACGGAGAGCGCTCCATGAATATTAATATTTTCGTATTTTAATCATTCCCCATGTATTCCAATTTTTATATTTAGTCCGCCTAATGGATTATACTTTATTTTAATTCAGAGCTGCTCTCACGTTTCAGAGATTGCTTAACATTTTCCGTAGTTCTGTTTTTATGATGTTCTGATGTAGTATTGGTCAAATTTCTGGTTGCCACATTGGTCTAGTGGTCGTAAAAGCGAATGCTGAACTTGTGGTCCAGAGTTAGAATCACGGTTCAGTTTTTCTGTTTTTTTTTATATATAGAATGTTGGTGACAAGCGAGCACACAGTCCACCTGATGGTAAGTGGATAATGTGGCCCATAGATAATTTATCCTCGATTAAGAATCAAAATATAAATGCGTTGTCACCCCCGAGGACTACGATGGAATGCCTCGTTTCCAGTAAAAAGGGTCTCCGGTTCTCTACACACACCATAAGAAACACAGCATTACTGCTATTTTACGCTAGTGTTCTGTGAGAGCGTGTTCTTGCTGCAGCAACGCAGCAGCGTGGCTCTACAACGTAATAATTTAAAAAATTCAGTAACAGCTCGGAGCGCAGATATCTAGTCTTCGTTGAAACTGGCCACCGTGAGCAAAATACGTTGATTGATTCCATAATATTTGATAATTTCGATTCTACAACATCTTTGATGCCGGCGGGGAATGAACCCGAGTTGCTCGCGTGCTTTGAAATTTATAGTGAACAACAGTAAAAATTATATATATGTTACGGCTAATAGGCGAAGGGCGGTTACACCTAGTTCTAGCCGGGTACTACTAGGTGCAGCCTATTGCGGTTGGTTAAACTTAGGTGTATCATATATAATTTATAAATTAGGGTCATATAAGGCGACTAAGATTCCGTGACGGACCGCTCCGGGCTAAAATGCAGAAATGGTGCTCCTCGATACCGACCGCATAGTCCGCCGGTTTCTTTCCCTTCCCCCTAACCCTCTGCCATTTTGTCTCTCCTGTCGAGGGTTTCCATCTGAATGGGTTTTTATTTATTTGTATATAATTTATTTATTATACTATATTAATATTTATGTCTGTATATTTACCATTTTCATTTATACATTTAAACCTGATGGTGAGTGGATGCTATGGCCCATAGACGTCTACGTCTATCTTCTATTAGGAATCAAAATGCAGATGCGTTGACACCTCAAAGGACTAAGATGGATTGCCTCATTTTCAGTAAAAATGGTATCCGGCTCTTTACACTCACCGTACGAAACACAGCAACGTTGATCTATAATTTTAAGCTGATATTCTGTGAGAGCGTGGTCCTTCCCCGGTATAACCGCCCCAGTCATGCTACAATCATAATATAGCTGCAGTATGGCCCTACCAAAATACGCAACATCACAAAAGCAACAGACGCCTTAGCACAAGCTCTCACATTAAAATGGAAGTGGGCCGGATACATAGCACGCCTGCAAGATCAAATGTGGAGAAAAAGAGTGACAGAATGGAGGGGGCCAGTGGGCAAAAGAAAAAAAGGGAGACCTCGCAACAGATGGGAGGATGAAATTAAACGCATAGCGGGTCCAAACTGGATACAAACAGCGCAATCCAGAGAAAACTGGCTCAATTTGGAGGAGGCCTTTACCTGCAGAGGGGTTCTTACAGCATAATTCCACTATAATACTAACATATCAAAAATTCTTTGTATAATTTTTTTAATACTAAGAAAACTTATTAACTTTGTAACTTTGTAAACTAACATTTCTGGAAGAAATAAAAATATTTTTTTTTATTTTTATTTATTTATTTATGGCCCTACCACGTGTAAAAATCTAAAAACTACCACCTATACTGATTGTTTTTATAAATATTTAAAGCTTAAGTACTCAATTATGTTTGTGGTGTGTTTGCAATAAATCTTTCTTTCTCTTTCTTTCTTTTCTTTATTTCAATAAAGACTGCTGCATTGTAAAAAACTTTTACAATAACAAATATATCATACGAAAGTATTCCAAGAAACAAAAACTTTACACCTTCACCTCCGCGTAAATAAAATTACTTACAGACGTTATTGATATTGAAATGGAAAATGCAATAATAAAATTTTGCTATAACCCTGATCACTCTCACATTGAATATACAAGAGGAATTTATTTGTGGTCGGATTCCTAAAGGCGTAGTTTGAAGTTTCACGCAGGTATAGTTGCAGTATTTTATCTCCGCGTGTCAAAAAGTTTTTATTTATTAGCGTCCTGAGAGCTTTGTTTGTTGCCACAATGGCGTTCTGTCTTAAATTTATTTCATACTAGAAGAGATTTTCGGAGAGTGGATTAGTGGCTGTGTAGGAATATTCACTACCCCATACCGTCCCGTGGGTTTCGTGGCGACAGAGGGAAAAATGTCAGGAGAAGGGCAGCAACGTCTCCCTAATACCAACTAATAAGTTAAAAAAAACTGTGTTTGCCAACCCGCCTGCCAAGTGTGGCAACTATAGCTATTATATCACCTATGAGGCAATATATGAGGGAGGCCCATGTTTATCAGAGAACTATTAAAAGGCTGTAACTAGAAAATATTTAAGATTATCGTTAAGATTTGTAGAGTATAACAACCAGAGCAAGCAAAATAGCCCAACGGATTTCAAGCTTAAGCGGCATTGGGACAGAAATGTAGCTCGAAGAACCCAAAGCTGATGGTGAACCGAAAGTTCTCGAGTGGTTGCCTAGTATCGTTAAGCGAAGTGTGGGTCTCACCACTAGATGGAGTGATGACTTGATAAGAGATGCAGGAAGTTGATGAATGCAGGCGGCTCAGTTAGTGACATTCCTTGAGGGAGGCTTTTGTTCAGCAGTGGACTTGTGAAGGGCTGTACAAATGATGAAGCTTTGCAGATGACCAGCACTAAACTCAAACTAATATGTTTTCTCTTAGCCGTAGTCTGGGTATAATGATTTCTTATACTATAAATACTCTTATAATATAAATAATATTAATTAAATTAAACTAATTATATAGAATTATTTGGTTGAGTTATTTATTGAAAATGATTGTTCCAAAAAAGTGACCAAGAATCCTGCAAAAATATATTGTCTAGAAAACACCGTATAAGAAAAAAAATACCATGAAACTTATATCATTCGAAAGGTACTGTATATACTGTGAATACCAGCGTGACAAATGCTGCTGTGGTGACGACGAATTTTACATTTTGATTCATAATTGAGGTTAGATGTAGATGTCAATGGGTCATAGCATCCACTTACCATCAGGTAGACTGTGTGCTCATTTGTCACCCGTATTCTAAGAAAAATATGTGCGAAATATATGTTGCCAATACGGCAGGTAAAATAAAGTGAACATACATGATTTTTCCAAACAAAACACTTTCGCCAATTTTATATTTAAAATTTATTTTAAAAATTTACGCCCGTGTTGCAATATTTTGTAATTGATTTTTAATTGCGATTTTCCCTTCAATTATTATTTCATATAAAACAGAATTAATTATTTTTTTAATACTACAGACCGGATGAAAACCCGCTTATCCGGAAAATCATTCTAAAATGGTTGGTTGGCAGGCATGTTCGAATGAATATCCACTTCAATTTTAAACAAACCAACTGTTTACCTGACGATAAGTAGCTATTACAATCCATGGATACCTTGAGCCATCTCCAAATAAAAAAAAAACTACTCAGACTCAGTACACTGATGGTTAGTGCATGCTTAATCTAATCTCGATTATAAACAAAACGTAGATGCATTGTCATCCCTGACGACTAAGATTGAATGCCTCTTTACCAGTAAGCAGGGTCTGTGGTTCTCTACACTCACAGGACAAAAACGCATTATATTTGTACCGTAATTCTATAAAAATATATTATTACCTGATCTTTTACATTCTAGTGTACGTTTTGTTAAGGCGATGAATAAATTCTTACTACCTTCTTGGTTTATTTGTTCTAAAAAGCAGGTACTAATAAAGAAATAAATTGATAATATTTAAAAATTAAAACTTAAGATATAAAACAAATTTAAATTTCATTTCTTAAAAAGCAATTTCTTTAAACTCACTTTGTAAAACTCATCGCATATCCAATCCAATAAATCGCCGCTTTATGCTCCGAATCAGAAACAAATCAGCACCGTAAGCAATTGGATGAGAGTTAGGCGATGCGAGAAATACCTAAACACTTGCTTACAAGGATTTTTGCAAAACGGGTACAAAGTTTTTTACTATTCCTTTGCCTACATTGCTCAACTCGATCGAGGTAAGGTCAGGTGTGTTTACTGACGACAAGCCAACATGCGTGATTTCGTCTCGTTTAGTCGTGTATCATTGCTGAATCTTAATAAAAAAGTTTTTTTTATAGAATAGAGCTGACAAACGAACATACGGTCCACCTGATGGTAAGTGTATAGTAGTGCTGCGTTTCCGTTTCGTGGGTATAAAGAACCGAAACCCTATCACTGGTAATAAGGCATTCCATCTTAGTCCTCAGGGATGATATGCATCTGCATTTTTGTTCTTAACTGAGAATATATGTAGGTGTTTATGGGCCACAACATTCACTTACAAGGTGGACTGTGCGGTGATTTGTCACCCTTATTCTATAAAAAATGTAAAGCTATTTTCACGTATATTCATTATACTGTCAATTATAATATAAAAACCCGTATTATTTAATACGATCGCTTCTTTCCAAAATAAACAGAGTTAAGTGCGGCCGACAAATGGCTTTCTTTTTTACTTTGTTCCGACGGATAACCACCTCGATGTCATTCAATTTGTTTTGACCAACTTTGTTTCCATGGTTTTATAGTTTCGAGTACTTTGCAGCGCCCATGGTTACGGGGGACTGTGGTATTCAATGTCCTAATGTCTTAGTTAACCAACGCCATCAGAAAGATGAAGTATAACTAGAAGCTAGAATTCAATGTATAGTGTTCGCGTAAATACAAGAAATCATCACAATATATAGTTTACAAAAGCCCTATTTGAAAAGATCTTATACATGGTAGAGCCATGCTACAACTATATCATGGTTGTACCTAACCTAACGGAATGCCAGCGAAAAATAGCAACTTAATGCTGCTATGTTTCGTATGGTGAGTATAGAGAAATAGAAATCCTTTTTACTGGAAATGAGGCATTCCATCTTAGTCAGCAGGGGTGACGACGCATCTGCATTTTGATTTTCACGGCGCGCAGCACTTGAGTCAACCTTTTTTTTGTCACCTTTGTTTGTTTACGTTTAAGAAGTTTGAGTTACAGTTCTTGAAAGCCGATAAGATTGTAGATGAATAAAAGCAATAACAATGACATTGAGATGTTTATTTAGTTTTGTATAGCTCTTTGTTTCTAAGGGACCATGATAAAGTGTATTTACTGCCAATAGATTTGGTTTGTTGAATGAAAAAAATTAAGTTTTTATTTTATTTTTATGTTCTCATAATCTATATAACATGCTTTTCCTAAAATGAACCGAAATTATGCATGTAATTATGATAATTCTACTTTTCACTCATAAAAATTTGTAAGTTCAACCATAAACAGTTTAGATGCGCGTTTTTTTACCTCATTTTCAAAAATTTTTTGTAAAAATATTATAGCGTCTTCCTTATTTTTTTTTATACAATCATATAGATATAACATTTAGAAATAATATTTTTTATTTATAAATATACATGCATGCAATAAACTATATATAAAAAAGCTAAATATTTCAGAAGGTATATCTTATTTTAAATCTTGACCGTTTAAATTGTTCGCGTAGAGATGTTTTGTTTTTCCTTTTTTATCAATTGAAACACAAAAATTTACTGTTGTTGTAACTTAAATCATTCAATAACATTAATCGAGGACAAATGTATGTATATGGTTCATAGCATCCACTTCCCATCAGGTGGACTGTGAGCTCGTTTTTTTTATAGGAGTGGGAGCAAACGAGCATGCGGCTCACCTGATTGTAAGTGACTACCGCCGCCCATGAACAACTGCAACACCAGAGGCATTGCAGATGCGTTGCCGGCCTTTTAAAAAGGAATAGGCTCTTTTTTTTAAGGTCCCTAAGTCGTATCGGTCCGGAAAAATCGCTAATGGTAATCGATTCCACAAGGAAGTTGTGCGAGGAAGAAAACTTCTTTTAAATCGCACAGTGGTGGACCGCCGATCATACAGATGGTATGGATGGTATCGCGAGTTTTGTCGCGATGTGCGATGGTGAAATTGAGCGGCTGGAATCAGTCCGAACAATTACTCAGACCTCTCCCCGTGATAGATGCGATAGAATACGCAAAGAGATGCAACATCTCTACGCAGTGCCAGTGAGTCCAGCCGATCGGAAAGAACTCGGTCATCGACGATTCGAACCGCTCTGCGCTGGATGCGGTCAAGTGGAAGGAGCTGGCACTAGGGAGCCCCTGCCCAGAGATAGGAACAGTATTCTATGTGGGGCCTGCGACTTGTAAAGTTGCAAGCAGTGTGCCGGCATGAAATACTGTCTCGCTCTGCTGAGCACGCCAAGATTTTTAGAGGCCAATTTGGCCTTCTCTTCCAAGTGACCACGAAACTGCACATCACTCGATATGTCGACACCGAGGATTCCGATACTGGCTAAGGCAGCAAGGGGAGTGCCTTGAAACTGATGAGATACGACAAAGGGGTTCTTTTTAGTGGTAAACGCGCAAACTTGTGTCTTCTGGGGATTGAACTGGACTAGATTTAGTCGCCCCCAGTGTGAGACTTTGTTCAACAAAGTCTCGACTTCAGACACAAGTTTGTTCCGGTACTCGGCGACGTTTTCCCGAGAAATATTGGCACGGCCGGTGTATAAAGCATCACCAGTGCTGTCGTCTGCATAGCAATAAATGTTACCGGTTTGCAACATACCATTGATATTCAGAAGAAACAGCGTTGGTGACAGCACGCAGCCTTGTGGAACACCAGCGTTAATTGGCTTGAAATCGGAGCATGCACCGTCTACTACGACCTTGATGCTCCGATCTGCAAGAAAGCTCGTGATCCAATTGCATATTTTCTCGGGAAGCCCATAGGAAGGGAGCTTCGAAAGAAGCGCTTTGTGCCAAACCCGATCGAAGGCCTTCGCTATGTCCAAACTAACGGCCAACGTCTCCCCCTTGGACTCTACTGCCTCCGCCCATCTATGAGTTAGGTAACCTAGAAGATCACCAGCTGAGCGACCTCGATGGAAACCGTACTGGCGGTCACTAATCAGCTGGTGATCCTCAAGGTACCGCATGAGCTGAAATTAATAATTGTTTCCATTACTTTGGAGAACATGGAGGTGATAGCGATAGGCCTGTAGTTGGACGGATCTGAGCGATCGCCTTTTTTAGGGATCGAGTGCACCAAAGCTGTCTTCCATGAGTTCGGGACTACACCTAGGGAGTAGGAGTAACGGAATAGACGCATTAAAACCGGTACCAACTCTGGAGCACACGTCTTCAGCACAATAGGTAGGACTCCATCAGGCCCACTCGATTTGTTGACGACCAGGGAGAGAAGTGCTTTACGCACCGATCGCTGTGTAAACAGCACTTCCTGCATGGAGCACTCAAACCGCGGAATGGTCGGCGGTGTGTACCCCCGTCATCGAGAGTCGAGTTGGAAGCAAAAAGAGAGCCTAGCAGATCAGCTTTCTCCTATGCGTCATGGTCCAGTGAGTTGTCCACCCTGTGCAGAGATGGCAGAGATGGCTGACAGCAGTTCCCTTGGACAGCTTTGGCGAGAGACCAGAATGCACGTGTTCTCAAAGGGAGACGAACTAGTTTCTCGCCAATTCTGCCGATTTGCTCTGACTTTGCCTTGGCAATGACACTTTTGAAGGACCTGGAGGCGGAATTATACTTTAAGAGCGCATCCCGGGACGTTGATGCGACAGCCCAGGCTCGGTAGCACTGCTGCTTATAGCGTGATGCAATTTTACAGGAGTGACCAAACCATGACTGAGCTCTGCCTCCGATAGGCACCACAGATGATGGAATAAATAATTCCATTCCCTGAAGCACCACATCAGCGACAGAATCAGCAACAACGTTGGGATCATCCGGCGAGAAGAAAACCCCAAGGGTAGGATGCAAAAAAAGACCGCATCCCGTCCCAATTGGCCGACCTATAGTGCCAAACACGGCGACGAGCTGCAGATCGCAACTGCGATGGGAGCGTGAGTGGCACCACACTCCGGATCAGACAATGGTCCGAAGAGCCAAGAGGGGTATCGACGGAGACCTGATTTCCGCCCGTAAGTGAGGTCAGCAAAACAGGGAAAGTACATGATCCTCCACATCTGGGATCCGCGTAGGTGAAGTAACCAGCTGTGTCAGACCAAGTGCCAAGACAAAGTCATAAACAGACCTACCCGTATGATCGGTTAAACGGGAGCCAAGCCATTCGGCGTGGTGGGCGTTAAAATCATCGAGTATCACGATCTCTGCGGATGGGACCTGTTGTAGCACGGAGTCTGCATCCATTTGGACGTGGTCGATCAGTCGGTCTGTGTCGATATTACCGCTATGGGACCTATAGAGGCACCCGTAGACGCGGGGATGGTCGTCGCTGTCTACGCGTAGCCATAGGATGGACAGGTCCGTACCTTCAAGACTGCCGAGGCGTCGAAAACAGATGTCCTCTCTGACGTACACGCAAACTCCAGCCCGGGGCACAAAGGAGTGTTCTAATTTGTATCCCGGGTAGGAGAGATACGAAGTATCAGCCGGAGAGGACAACTGCGTCTCGGTTAGAAAGAGCAAGGCTGGCTTTGCCGTCTCCAGATGGTAGTGGACGGCGTTAAGGTTTGAATGAAGTCCCGTGATATTGCAGAAATTCAGGGAAAGCGTGGCAGGGGTCGTTTTTGTCTTTTAGCTTCGCTTGCCCTGAGCAGTTTTCGTCTTGAGCGGAATTTGGCCCCCCCTTGAATAAACGGGGCAGCCTGAGCACCCATGCTCAGAAGAAGTAGGGTAGCTTGGGCTTGGATGCTCAGCGAGTGATTCTCCAGGGATGCTGGTACCCTCCTGGGGTAGTCTTTCGTTTTATTCCGCTACCATGTTGATGGGGGGGGGGGATTGGGCCTCCGGCCACCTGCACTCACCAGGCGAAATGCAGAAGTAAACTTCTACTTCACGCTGGTATTCTGTGAGGTCTTTGCACCACCTTGGTTCGAGCCGGCCCATCCGTGCGACAGAAAAAGCTGCCGCGTGGCTCTACCACTGTTTATCACCTTTATTTCACAAAAAAAGGTCGGAGGCATGACTTTACCTAGTTATAAATATCGTAGATAAACCATTGCTTTGCTCTTTGAAAAATGCTTAAAATACATTGCACACGAGGAAGATTTATTAAAAGGAAATTGAATTTTCACTAACTGAAATTCTTTGAATTCGTCGCACATGCCACTATATTAACATTTCAGAGCTTAACTCGAAAAGTTATTGAATAAATATTTTTAAAAGTGACGAGGAATTGTAAATATATTTGGATCTTACTGACAAAGACATTACGACGTCTGTTATTTGGCAGAGACAAAAACTCTTTAAAAATACATTTATTTAATACTTTTAAACTAACTTAAAATATAGTAGTTGATACAGAGAACTTGGGAATGGAATTATGTTGAGGGATCGAAAGATTTGATTTAAATAGTGTAGGAAGCTAGGAGTTGGAGGTAAACATAAGGGAACAACATTGTTCTTGGTGTTATGGTTAACTTATGGTAAACTATAAACCTTAGCATAATCGAATTAGTGTGGCTTCTAAGGAAGTAAACGATATGATTTATAAAGTATACAGGTCTTATAACATAAAGTAAATAGTATCCTATGACATAAAATTAGTTTGGCTTCTAAGAAAGTAATTTAGTAAATAATCAACATAAAGTATACAGCACTTATAATATAAAGTAAATAGTATCTATGACATAACACGTCTTACACCCACTATGGCTGCTATTACATTATTTTATATTCTTACAGTCTTCTTACACCGCCACTCCGCGGTTTTGTAAGTGTCGTAAGAGGCGACAGAGGGAAACTGAACACGGGAGATGGTCAGTAGCATATTCCTGATAATAACTCAAAATAATAAATAAATGCGGTTGCCAATATGCCTGCCAAGCGTGGCAACTATGGCAAAATACCTCCTATGTGGCAATGTAAGGGGGAGGCCTTTGTTCAGCAGTGAACTTTTATACACTGTAATTGATGTATGGATGAATACTGCCTCTTGTTATTAATAACTTACTTTTTTACTTGTTCATTCATTCCCTATTTTAAGTACAATAAAGAATAAATAAATAAAAAAAAAAACAATGGATTTTGGTAAAAGAAAACAACAATTTTATTTATATGTTAAACTGTATTACCATGATTAATAGCCTGTAATAATTACAAACAATAAATTACAAACAACCGACTTTATGTATTTACATTGCATGTCCAATTTGAACGAGTCACTGCGCGTGTTTTCTATCAGGCGGCACATATCAAAGCGAGTTCAATAAGTTTATAACAACCTCACTAATGCCGCACAATCCAAGAAACAATCGTTATAATTAAAGCTGGTTTTAAAAGTCCCATTTTGGTCTGGGAAAAGTTGATCCCATTTTATTTGGGACTTATAACAAAAAAGAATGTGAAACTGTGACACCGTGTAGTGGCGGTGTAAGAACATCCACTAACCCATTTCGCCCCGTGGGTGTCATAATAGCCGACAGAGTTAAACTGAACCAGGGGATAGGCAGTATCTTCCTGATTACAGCTGAATAAGAATAACATACTGCGGTTGCCAACCTGGCTACCAAGCGTGGAAGCTACGGTGTGCATCCCCCGTATGTAGCAATCTATGGGGGAGGCCTATGTTCAGCGGTGGGCTTTTGATAGGCTGTAACGGTAACGGTAAACGTGATCCAAGTATCTCTATCTATATATATCGTTGTTCTTTGGATCCTGTCTACCCCTTCGGAGATTACACAGGGGATTACAAAACAAATATACAGGCGTGAAGCATAACACCTCCAAGATACTGGTGAAAACTAAGCCACTAAAAAGTGAGGTTAAATAATGATTTCTTATATTTACGCAAACACTACTCATTTAAATAAATGTGTAGTGTTGATACTCCTTAAATTCCATAAATTACATCATAATAAAACTCCATAAATTCTAAAATTCAGTTTACAATGAAATTAGAGGTAAACAATTCTTTAGCTTTTCTAGATGTGTTAGTAATTCGGAATCCTGATAACACCTTGAGCCACAATGTGTATAGAAAAAAGACCCATACATATAAATATTTAAGGCTTTAAGAAGCCAGAATGACCTTCACGGAACGGCGACCGCAGAGATTTTAGCCGACGTCAATACCTTCTAGCGACTACGTTCTGTATTATTTAGAAAAGTGCAAAGATTAATAGACTGCAGAGGTGACAAGTATATAAGTGATATACTGCCTATTGTGCTTGCGCATCACTGAGAGTTATGTAGCGGTTAAGCATCTTCAATTACATTGTACGATGTGGTGCAGTAGCTTCGTCCGGTAAGCATCACGAGCTATCAAGTGTTTAAGTTTTAAGTACGTAAGAGTTTTTATTATATTTGTTGAATCGTATTTATTTGTGTCGTATTAGTAGCTTTGGGTCTAGGCGCTCGCTGTAAATTTCGCGCAGGATTTATCCCCGGCAGCACCAATGAAATTATTAATTGCAATTTTTAGTGCTGGTTTAGCACGTGCACGGCGGTGAAGGAAAACATCGTGAGGAAACCTGCATGTATGAGGAATAAGAAAAAAAATTCGAAGACATGTGAAGTTCACAAACATGCATTGGGGCAGCGCGGTGGACATTCCCTTGCCCTAAAACCCTCTCAGAAATAAGAGGAGTCCTGTGGCCAGCAGATGGACTTATATTACCTGTACTTTACTTTTGTCTCGTATACATATGCAATTTTCATATTCGTTTCAGATACAGAAGGGTACCTAATGCTGAGAAAAATATCGCGTGGAGGCCACGAAAACGTAAAACATCTTTGTACCAAGATAAAATGTTCTAGTGATTGTCAGTCATTTCATACGCCGCATTTTCTTTAGAATTTATAACGTTTCAGATAGGGCAAAATAAAAAATTATACAAAATATTATGGGAATGATTTACTAATATTATATAAATTTATAGGTATTTATAATAAAAATAATGAACAAGCTGCAAGGTTCAACTGATAGTGTTTCTTGTAAATACAATTGTAAAATTGCTGTTTTCATTTTTATCAATGGTGAATTGATGAAACGTAGTCAATATCACTTTATATAAAATATATTTAATTGAATTGGCACATGTCGTATTTAACCTTCTATTTACAACTCGGCGGAAATTTGAAAAGAAAGATTTTGTCTGTTCTTAATTCTCTTGTGTACACCATTTTCACAGAAGTATTGTTTACAACTGGCGTGGTTCCCAAAAGCATGATTAAGTGTCGGCTGTATATTATCGTCAATCAGATCCTGAACTTTATTGACATTTATTTTTGTTTCGTTTTGTTATATCTTGTCACCTTTTTAAAAACTGACGCAAACTCATTAGTTTATAATTTGTTATATTTTTTTCTGTAACGTATTGGGTATCAATATATAAGATAAGTTTTATCACAAAAGAACATCGGTTACGGCCCATACATGCTGTGACCTGGCTATAAAATATCGCGAACATGACTAGTGTATGGATTAATCCGTTCCCCCTGGGCACAATCTCAATCCTAAATTGAAAATATATTATTTAAAAGCCGAGTATCATAGAACGTTACACTTATGTATTTCGTCACTTTTGAGGTTATGATGTAATAAGTCTGCAGCCATGACTCACCTCAGCTAAAACCATTGATATGAAAACTATACAGTAATATATACTTAACTATATAAGTCAATGTCTAAAACCACATAAATGAATAAACAGCATTTCTAATCTTTCCATTGTTATATGTATCTAAGACACAGGTGCTTTGACTTTTGCTCGCGCTATGACACACAGACTAATATGATGCTTATTGCTTATTGCTTACGTATCTTTGACAGCCCTCATGTCATAATACGACAGACTACATAGAGATACTCATAATACGTTCCGTTCTAAGTATTAGTACATTCTATATTTACTGTCAACCTATCATTTGCAACTCATTTCGGAATACTTAATCCATATCCCCATCCCCATGATGTTATTGTTAATACACTACAAAAATAAATAAAAAATCTTCAATAAAATCTAGTATTTAAAAAAAAGTAAACGCATTATGGTAGTTTAGTGTTATGATGAAACGTGTACCACAGATAAAAACGGGATGGGTTTAGATGCGTTCAAAACCTATAAAAGTAGTAAGGAAATGAGGTTTTTATTACAAAGCTAAATTACTTTATCGGCTCCAATAAAAAAGGCTGGACCCCGTAATTTAATATACACCTAAGTCACTATTTTTTGACGTATCAATCATTGGTGGTCGTTTCATATTTTGGTCAGGTCGTATTTGACCGATGTTCTTTGATTAGTATGCACAATGGACGCTTTTTAAGGTGTATTGACATAAAACGCGATTACCTTAAAAAATAAATACAACTTACATAATATACTTATCCTAGAGTTTCATTGCGTTTCTTAAAACTTATTGCTCAAATAGTATAACAGTGTAACATAATACCGTAGCGCGTCGTTTCCACGCCATACCTACGACGTAGCCACGTAGCACTAAACGTAGCAATGTGTTTCCGCCTCATATAGGAGCCACATAGTGAACTTGAGACAATCAATAGGCATTTTCTTTTAATTCATATTGGGCATATTTGTAAAACTAAATATTCATTTTCAGCCGACTTTAATAAAAGGGGGTTGTCTATTCGACTGTATTTTTGAATATATGCTACGCAATACCTAAACTAATTGTTAATCGAAGTTTTCTTACCATGATAAAATTCCTCACAGTCTGTAGTTATAATGGCTCTCTATACTCTTCAGAGTAGAACACAGCAGTGTAAGCATTGCTATTTGGTGGCAAGAAATAAGTAAGAGGCTGGCACCTACCTAGACAGACTCCTGGGCAGAGAAGAAGTCCTACCACCTAGTAAATGAGATAGTAGTAATACTCAGTAGAGAAATTCCAAGCGTAGCACTTTACACCGCACGCCTTATGACTTTGTACTTCCATAACTATACGGCACGCAAATAATTATGCGTTATCGCCCTTGAGACTAAGAGAGAACGCCTTGTTTCCAGTAAATAGGGTTTCCGGTTCTCTACACTCACTGTACAAAACGCGGCATAATTAAGCTGCTATTTAACGCTGGTATTCTGTGAGGGCGTAGTGTTAGCCCGTTCGAGCCAACCCAATCGTGCTACAATAATAATATAGCTGCAGCATGGCCTTAGAATTAGTAAACACTTAATATTCTGTGACCAAACAATGCACAGAGAAGAGTTTGTTACCATAGAGTTTTCAATGTTGCTAACAAATAATAAACGACTGATTGACTGAATTAAAGGCATTTATTGTGTGTGATTTCAAAAGATCCTTTTTCAATAGTGCGTGGATTATATATGAAGGAAAAAAGCGTTTATTTTATATTTTCTATATTAAATGTATGTGTTTTATATATTAATGTGCATTTGAAAGTAAAATACAGCTTACTTAACGTATAAACCTAAAAAAAATAATGAATTAATGTCGAATTTCGACCACTAGTTAGGATTATTTCTTATAAATAAGTTGTTCTCGAGAACCTTTCTTAATATTGTAGAGTAGTAAATATCCACTTGATTTTTAAAGTAGTAAAAGTAAAACATTTTATTAGTATTATTAATGGTTTAGAATAGAACGCAATAGAACACCAATTCCTACCAAGGATGATTCCCGAGGCTATTGAAATTAAAAACATCCTAACTTCAAATCCAAGCATACTACTGCAAGACTTCAAGATACTGTAAGCTCGTCCTGCGTAGATCGGTCCAAACGATATTTAAGTTAAAATAAAACATAGAATTCTTAAGATTACTTTTATTGCAAATGAAGTTCTATTCGCAGTGAACGTGGGTAGAACTACACTCATGATTGGATGCAGAAAAATGCTCGCCTTGGTGTGGCGGCGAAAGAGAATCCGCCACCTCATATCGTTCCGTGTGTGTCCTAAGAGCCGAGAGAGGAAAACAAACAGGAGATAGGCAACATCATCTTCAGGCGGGTGCCTGCCAAGCGTGGCAACTATCGCAAATATCCAGCCTATTTGACAATTTATGGAGGAGACCTATGTTCAGTTCAGTGGACTTTTGATAGGTTGTATGATAACGATGAAGAGTTATATTCTTTAGAATCTTTGCTACCGTTAATATTTACGGTAGTATGAAAACAAAAAAGTAACTGAAAATATAAATGAAATAAAAACAACATAATTGCCACATTAAAACTAAAAAAAAAGTAGCAGCCTACATACATGTCACTACTGGGAATTTCACGTGACCACAGAGCTTTTGGCCAAAAAAAGTGCCAACGAGCGATCACCTAAAACTTCTCAGGTATGCAGGTTTTCTTTCACCGCCGAGAACGTGGTAAATCGACATTTCAAATTGCAAATTAACATATATGTTGAAATATGTAATAATGATTATGTACTATGAAATTTACGTTTGGATCAGTTTGATTACCGCCTTTGACAATTAAAATAAATAAACCTTGGTTTAAGTAAAATCTGCTACAGTTTTTTCACAACAGCCTGTTCATTTACATATCTCATGTGAGCTATAAAACCAGGACTGTCACAAAAATCTTAATTTGTCTGATAATATGAAAACTCAAAAATACAAAAATATTAAATGACAAACTGATTTATAAGTCTCATTAAAGGTATGAAAACTAAAGTAGCAGCTTACATACGTCTCACTACTGTGCACAGGGCTCCTCATTACCTATAGTATTTGTGGGCAGAAAAGAGTATGCCGCAATTCTTCAAATACTACTCAGATATTTAGGTTTGCCCACGAAGTTATTCTTCACCACTTCACCGGATACGTGGTAAGTCAGCACGTAAAATTTCCCATAACAGATTCATTTGTCTTCAAAAGACTTGTACACGTTTTGCTCCCTTGCCGTGATGAAATTTCACGGCGAGCTATACGACTCTCGTATTTTTTTAAAATAAAATTCATAAAAACTGAAACAAAGCTTTTGTACGATTGTTGACCATATCTACCTAGTAATTAGAAACCCAACGATGCCACGAACTATTCCATCAAATAGAGATAAAATCACACAGTGCACTTAATTTCCTATTATTTACATCAGATAAGGTGATAACATATGAAGTTGGTAAAATGAAACCTATGCTGACAGACACCCAATATATTCAACTAAAGAGCTTCTCTCCTAATCTCAGTTTTGTGTACACAGTACTGGATACTGAGCATACAAAACATACGTGTTGTGTATAACAGTGTTTTAAGCCATTTTGCCAAACGTGGTAATTGTGGTAAATCGTCCTGATAATGGCCACCGGTATTTTGATGCTGCACGAATAAGTATTCAGTAGCATTCTAAAATTTAATTTTATCAGTTACTTACCATTAGTTTATTTAGCAGAAAGTAGAGGCCGCTATATTACATTTATACTATGAAAGTGAAAACTATACTATCTAGTAATATCAGCTATAGAAGGTTGGGGTGCGATTGGCTCAAGAGCCACCCCAAAGCCGGGAACATTTATTTATTATATAAAAAAGGCATAAAGTGATGTTGATTCTGTTAAAAATCTGTTTCTGTTGATAAACATGCCATATTATCATGAAATAGCAATGTTGTGGTTAGTTATTAATATCGTTAAACGATCTCTATTCATTGATTTGGCTAAGCTATATCATGACATGGTCAAGAAACAGTGATAAATATCATGAAATGACACCATTTCACGAAATAATGATTTAATGAAAATTTTGCAATAATTGCAGGCAGACCTGTTTTAATCAGTTTTCATATAGATATAGTATCAAACGTTTGAAAATTGATATGTTTTTTAGTTCAAAGAAATATCAAGTTTCATACTTTTGATAGATGTCACTACTATTTATTATTTTTTAAATTTTAATTATTACACTTTCAAAATGAAATAACGATTAAATTAAACGTTAGGATTTTTAAATAATTTTATAAATGTAATTATTTAAACATATTAAATGTAAGTTATTTATATTATTAAATTAATTAGTTACTAAAGGCAAAGTACAGGCTTTTTTCATTTGATGACAGATGGCGCTGTTTTGATAATTAAAACGTATATCATCAGCGGAGTTTCAAATTGTTATGCAAAGGTTAAAACTAATTTTAAACTTTATTTACAAATATGATATTTATTTGAAAAAATACCCATCATCTCGCCTATTAACTAACATAATCATATATATAATAGAAATTTAACATCTAAAGGAAGAAAAATACTTAACCTTCTTTTTTAAGTTGCGTAATCGGATAAAAAGTAGACAATAAGTTGCTCTGCGTTACTAACTACCTACATATAAAATTTAACGGAAATCAGTCCAGTAGTTTCTGCGTGAATCGGTAATAAACAGACAGACATACAGACAGATAAAAATTCTAAAAACCACTAATTTTTAAATATTAATCGACAAAACAGAAAAAACATGCACGGTTGCAATTCGGGCACAATTGCACACGCGTGCCGAAAATTCTTTGCATGAAATGCTTTAGCGCGGTATTTGAACAACTCAAATAAATTGAAATTTTAACATTTTAGTTTTAAATATTATTCGGAGTATAATAAATTCTACTGCAGCGAAAATACTTATTGTCAATTTTTTAACTAGCGACCGCCCCGGCTTCGCCTAGGTGTAATACATTAATGGATGTTATTTAAATTTAGTATAATTATCAAAGACATTTATTTTATTAATGTTTCAAAAAATAAACGGTTTCCCTGAAAAATAGAATATTTTTAGAATAAAATATAGCCTACATCACTCATGGCAATGGTCTATATCTTTTTAAGAAGAGGGGGCAAACGAGCATGTGATCCACCTGATGGTAAGTGACGAACGCTGCCCCTGAACAACTAGAACACCAAAAAAGGAGTAAGATATTTTCTTGAAGGTCCCTAAGTCGTACCAGCCAGGAAAAATCACGGTGTTAAACGATCTCTCCAAGAAGTTGAGTGAAGAATAAAACTCCTAGTAAAACGCGCACACTATTGGACCGCCAAGCACCCAGATACTAATTATTTTGGACATGATTATTTGTGCAACTGAAACCTTATACCATTAAAATAATATTCACTTCATCAAAAATATGAAAGGAAGAAACTTACAAGTAGACAACTCTCCACTCAATTACAATTTTACCTTAAATATATATATATATATATTTTATATATGTACATAAGTAATAATAAAAGAATGTGATGTAAATCAAATTTGGATAATAAGGAAATAAAATGGAAAGTTTTCATACTATAAACAACTTTATTATGTGATAAAACGTTTAAGAAACTTCTCAAAAGCAAAATACCGTCAGATCTTTGATTAAAAAAATCTGAAATCGTGGTTTATATTTTAGCTGCATGCAGCTTTAGTCAATGTTTTCGAAAAACTTTTGTGGTTTTAATGGAAATCACTCAGAAAATTAATTAATAAATTAATAATCGATAATCTTGGGGGAGTAGGATAATATTTTGTTCAGTTCAGTGATCATTAGTGATATCGAGGAAGAAGGCAACGGTTATGGTGGTTCTGTCACAAATTTGTGGGAGGTTAAATCCTTTCAGAATGTATTCTGTGAGGCGATGTAACTGGTCAGTGCACGAGTGTTCAGGTCTGAAGCCGAACTGCTCGTCTGGAAGAAGCTTAAATGAAACTATTTTTTACGGATTTTATCGCGTATAATTTAACATTTTAATTCCCGACGTTTCGAAAGCTTTACAGCACCCATGGAAACGGAGGGTACTGAGGTGTTTGACGTCCCGATGTCATAATTAGTCCGACTACCTTCAATTTTTGAATATTAATTTTTTGTGCGATCTACGCAGAATGAGCTTACAGTATCTTAAAGTCTTGCAGTGGTATGCCTGGGTTTGGATTTAATTTTATTAATTATAGGATCCCAAGCAGATTGCAGCACCCATCCATCTTCTCTATTGAAATTAGGATGTTTTTTAATTTCAATAACCTCGCGAATCATCCTTGGTAGGAATCGGTGTTCTTTTGCGAGGATTTGTGGTTTATCAAATCTAATGTAATGGCGGGGACGATCTTGAACATGTTCACACACTGCAGACTTCCCCGAACGTCGGTGCTTCAAGTCAGCTATATGTTCTTTTACGCGGGTTTTTATAGATCTTTTTGTTTGTCCTATATAAGAGAGACCACATTCACAATCCAGCTTGTACACTCCTGTAACTTGTAGAGGGATATGACACTTGACGGATGGTAAAAATTGACTAATCCTCTTCAGCGGCTTGAAGTATGTTTTAATGGAAGCTCGCTTCAAGATGTAGCCAACCTTATCTGTGACTCCTCTGACATAGAATAGAATAGAATAAAATAGAATAGAATATAATATTTTTATTCAATATAGATTACATGTGTAATTCTTATTGAAAGTCATTTTTTACTTTACCACTGGGTACCATTACCATAGGGTAGTACAGTAGGCACACGCTCGACAATGGCCTGCTTCATTTGGTCACTGTGACGTATGCGCGGGACCCGAATGTTGTCTTGCAATACTTGCTCAACGTGCTGAAGCTCGGCCGCCAGATGTTTTCTGTCACAGATGCCTCGTGGTCTCTGAAACAAAGATTTTTCCACGGTAGATGGATGATGGTGCGATTCACCATTTAAATGGCGGTTAGTATGGGTCTTTTTCCTATACACAGTGTGACCAATAAGGTTATCAGGATTTCGGATGACTAAAACATCTAGGAAAGCTAAAGAATTGTTTGCATCTGTTTGTCTTGCAACTCCATTGTGAATTGTATTTTAGAATTTATGGAATTAAGGTGATCTAAAAATGCAGTTACTTTGTCAGATGGTAAAATTGTGAAAGTATCGTCTGCGTACCGCTTGTAGAATCTTGGAATTACAGGAGCAGTAAGAAGGGCTTTCTCCTGAAAGTCCTCCATGAATATGTCGGTGACTACGGAAGATACAGGTGAGCCCATCGCCACACCACCTACTTGCTTGTAGAACTCTTCATACCACAATAGATAGCCAGATGTGAGGGGTTGTTTGAGTAATACTGCATATTCTGTAGGCATCTTCTAGCTTCCTAGTTACAATTGAGATGCAGTCTTCAATAGGTAAGCATGTGAATAGTGACTGAACATGAAAACTGACCATAGTTTTATTGTCAGCGAGATGTCTTTTATCTCACTAGCAAAATGGTATAAATATTATGTGTGTGCTCTGGTATGTCCTCTCAGTGGTGACAGTATTTTTGCCAAATGTTGAGCCAACTTATAAGTTGGTGAATCGAACTGGCTTACTATGGGACGTAGTGGAGCGTTTGGTTTGTGTATTTTCGGTAACCCATACAACCTCGGTGGTTTGGCACATGATGCTATTGTCGAATTCACTTCGAGATTTAATTTATCGGAGTATTTCTTTATTAAGTCGGTAGTTGTTTTAATTGTATTAGTTGTAGGGTCTAGTTTGACCTTTTTGTATTTACTTACGTCCGATAAAAGTTGTTGTATTTTCAAATTGTAATCTGACGTATCCATTACTACCGTAGCATTTCCTTTATCTGAAGCCACACCATCTACTTGTTTGTAGAACTCTTCCTTCCACAATAGATAGCCAGATATGAGGCAGTGTTTGAGTAATACTGCATATTCTGTAGGCATATTGTTATCTTCTAGCTTCCTAGTTACAATTGAGATGCAGTCTTCAATAGGTAAGCATGTGAATAGTGACTGAACATCAAAACTGACTATAGTTTCATTGTCAGCGAGATATAGTATGTCACCTCAGTCCTCCCCGTGAACATGGGTGCTATAAAGCATCCGAAACGTCGGGAATTAAAAATTTAAATTAAACGCGATAAAATCCGTAAAAATTAGTTTCATTTAATGTGTGGTCTTCGCGTAAATATAAGAAATCATTATGGAAGAAGCTTGTTGATGAAGACGTATTTACGAAGGCGATTCAATATGAGTCGCTCGTAAACTTTACCCAGTGTGTTGAGGAGGCGAATTTGTCTGTAACTAGAGGCTAAGTTGCGCGGTTTCCCCGGTTTCGGGATTCATATGTACAAATTTTTTAATTTTAAATGATCACATAAATTTTCATCGATTTGCACATCAAATTACCTTGGTTGCTGTGTCATATTCAGGACACGTAGCGTGCAGATAAAAGTTTTCTATTTGGTGGCTGGTATAGAAGCAATTATGGTTTTATTAAATCTCATATGTAAAAATCTTCAGCTTCTATCATTTACGATTGTTAAGATTAAAGTGATAAGGTTTAACAAAGGACACGCATTTTTAAGTAAGTTATTAACTATTTGTAGAAGATTCCCCGTATGATAAAGTTAAAATCAAATTATGTTAAAGTAAATATTTTTATTCAAAATAGACTTTGACCAAATACTTTATACTACGTTTTTTTTTTAAATTGCTTCCATGTATGTGTGTTCGGGTCGAATATGGTAATTGATTTTAAAATTACTTCCCGATGAGCAAGAGACTTCGAAATTTGAACATAACTCAGAATCGGATGACAATGTAAGATTATGATAAAAAACGTGATATATTAAAAGAATACACCATTTTTAAAAATTTCAGATGTTTGAAGTCAAATGCCGCACTGTCGCTTCAAAAAGTCCCTAATTGTGAGAAAACGTGGCTAGAAAGTCACGATTGGACTACTTTTCTCCCAAAAGTTACAATTTACCTTATAAAATATATACATAAGTAAATGTAATACTTGTATTATCGGAATGCCTTGACATAAATTCAAAGCGCACATTAAAACACGTTTGAACACATGGTAGAGCCACCCTGCAGCGATATCACAGTTGCTGCACGAATGAGTCGGCTCGACCAGGGAAGGAGCACGCTCTCACAGAATACCAGCGGAAAACAACAGCTAAATGCTGCCGTGTTTTGTAGGGTAAGTGTAGAGAACCGGAGACCCTTTTTACTGGAAACGAGGAATTCCATCTTAGGCCTTATGGATGATAACGCATCTACATTTTGATTCACAATCGAGGGTGAACGTAGTAGTCTATGGGCCACAGCATCCACTTACTGTTAAGTGAACTGTGAGCTCATTTGTCACGCTTACTCTATAAAAAATAATTGTAATGAAGTATGAAAATTATAAATTAATTATTAGAAAGACAGTTCCTTAGAAGATTTTTGTCTTGTTTATACATATGTACATTTTCAGCTTTAATTGTAAATTTTGAGAGGAAACCTTTCAGCTTTTGAGAGAAGAAAAAACAGAGAGAAAAAGGACGAAAAAACCAAATATAAGACAAATTCCAATTGAATCGATTCCACAATCTGCTCGTGCAGGAACACATCGACGCTCAACAAATTGCCACTTCGGAGATAAATTAAGACTTCCATCCCGTATTTTCTTTTTATTTAAGAGGCGAAATCTCTTACATTGATAAGCAAATGTCTAGATTGATTTGTAGATAAATGGGTGGATGGATTTCTTTTTGGCCCAATAGTCTGTCTGGGTTTGTAAAAATTAAAGTGAAGTCTGTGTCTATGTCTGTGTCTGTGAGCGTAAAGTTTAAAGTGAAATTGAACCCCAAACCCCATACTGAGTTACGTTAAACTTAACCTTATAAAAATATACATAAAAAATTCTTTTAAATAATCATCTAATTTATAATTTTCATTTTTCATTAGAATGATTTTTATAACTCCATACTATGATATTCTCCTGTATCGTAGAGGCAGTTTACATACATAAATTGCACGAGGACAAACATCCAGACACGGAATATTTTTTTTTTGGCCATACCAATACTTGTTCAATGCGGAATTCAAACCCACAGCTTTAGGAGTCGTCAATATCTGAGTGAATTACGATGCAAGTAATCTACCACCCTGTTTCATTGCGTGTTGGTCATCTTAACATGTCTTAGAAATATTTTATTCCTAGGACACTCGGGTGTATTCACCACCGAGCACGCGGGAAATCAGTTGACAATTTTGAAAAGGTTTATTCAATGTGTAGCATTCGCTTTAATATCTCTATATAAATATAAAAATCAATTGCTGTCTATTAGTCTCGATAAAACTCTAAAATGGCTCGCTGGTTTTGATGAAATTTTTTGTGTGTTTGAGTGGGTTCCTAGTTGGTTTAGATTCACAATTGAACCTGGTAGGTAGCATTGTTACCGAAATCCAGAAATCACCCATGTGATAAAATGAATAAATAAATAAATTTGAATTTTGATTCTGGTGTTGATTAATCGCTACTCGGGCATTTCTTACTTGTTTTCTGTTGTTAATTGTGTAACATTTATGATTGTAAACTGTCCAAATTTAAAAAATGTCCCGCTGGGTTTCTTGCAGGTTCCTCCCAGTACACAGGTATTTTCCAAACCAGTGGTTAATTAAATTAAGAGTGACTTTCAATAAGTATTAATTATAATCTATATTGAATAAAAAGTTTATATTTTTATTTCGAGGGAAGTTTAAATATATTCTTTATCTTCTACATCAGCCTGTATAAGTTAACTGTTGAACAATGGCATCTCCCGTTATAAAGATTATTTGCTGATAACACTGTTCGTCACACTGTGTATAGGAAAAAGACCCATACCAACCGATATTTAAATGGTGAATCGCAGCATCATCCGTGCTACCGTGAGAAAATATTTGTTTCAGAGAGCATGAGGCATCTGTGACAGAAAACATCTGGCCGCCGAGCTTCAGCATGTCGAGCAAGCATTGCAAGACAACAAGCTTCGGGTCCCGCGCGTACTTTACAGTGACCGAGTGAAGCCGGCTACAGTAGAGCGTGTGCCTGCTATACTACCCTATGTTAGAGGAGTCACAGACAAGATTAGCAACATCTTGAAGTAAGCTTCCATTAAAATATATTTCAAGCCGTCGAAGGAGATTAGTCAATTTTTAGCATCCGTCAAGTGACATATCCCTTTACAAGATGCAGGAGTGTATAAGCTGGATTGTGAATGTGGTCTCTCTTACATCGGACAAACAAAAAGATCTATAAAAACCCGGGTAAAAGAATATATAGCTGACTTGAAGCACCGACGTTCCGGGAAGTTTGCAGTTTATGAACATGTTCAAGATTGTCCTCGCCATTACATTAGATTTGATAGACTACAAATCCTCGCAAAAGAACACCGATTCTTGTCAAGGATAATTCGCGAGGCTATTGAAATTAAAAACATCCTAATTTCAATAGAGAAGATGGATGGGTGCTGCCATCTGCTTGGGATCCTATAATTAATAAAATTAAATCTAAACCCAAGTATACCACTGCAAGACTTAAATATACTGTAAGCTCATTCTGCGTAGATCAGACCAAAATTAATATTCAAGAACTGAAGGTAGCCGGGCTAACTATGACATAACCCTGACCGAAACGTCGGGAATTAAAATGTTAAATTAAACGCGATAGAATCCCTAAAAAAATTGTTTCATTTAATGTGTAGTCTTCGCGTAAATATACATAATACATATATACATAAACACTCACGCCTGTCACCCAGAGGGGTAGGCAGAGACTACGGACTTCTATTTGGCACGATCCTGGCACACCTCTCTCGCCTCCTTTACATCCATATATCTACGCATACACGCTCGTCGGTTAAGGGTTACTCCTAATCTGGCCCATTTTCAATATATCGCCAATTTGGTCGATAAACATTCGTCTAGAGCGTTCGTTTCCGACTCTGCCGTTCACTTCTGCAGCATAAATTTGCTTTGTCACTCTTTCTTCGTTCATTCTTTCTACATGACCAAACCACCGAAGCATTCCTTTCTTAATCCTGGTCACAACGTCATCTTGCAAACCACACTTTTCTCTTATCACACTATTTCTCACCCTGTCATTCAGATTAAGCCCTAGCATACTCCTTAATGACCGCATTTCTACAGCATTTATTCTACTCGTGCTTCTTCTGCCACACCCAACTTTCACTACCATACATTAAAGTAGGGATTAACACAGCATTATGAATTGCCAAACGTGACTTTTTTGACACATTCCGACTCTTCATAATAGCGTGTAGAGCCCCATTCATTCTATTTCCTGCATTCACTCGTCGTTCTATATCCTTATGATATCTACCATCCCTGCTAAATAAACATCTCAAATATACAAACTCATCCACTTGCTCAATCAACTCCCCTTCTATTCTTATTTCACATAACGTTTTACTTTCTTCTCTTTTAAAAACCATCACTTTCGTCTTACTTGCTTTCACTTTCATACCCCTTTCTTTTAATGACCAGTTCATTAAAGTAACCATCATTTGCAACTCGGCCGCTAATATGACTTGATAATCGGCGTACAAAAGGCATTTGACGGTTAACTCACCCATTCTCACATTCTTGAACTTTCAAAGTTTGCACACAACTGTCCATAAATAGGTTAAACAGCCACGGGGAAGCTACACAGCCCTGTCTGACACCTTTTTGGATGCCAAGCCAGTCCGAGTAGACCCCGTTGATCCTGACACAAGCACTAGAGTCCCTATAAAGAGACCTTAATGCCTGTATCAAACCGTAAATATAAGAAATCATTAAGAGTATTTGCTTTAATAGTCACGCTTGTCAGGCGGATTTACATATTATCACAGTATAAAACATGAAATTTTATTCAAGTTAAGCAATAACCAATACATATGTTGCTGAAATTAATATAGCTGAAATTTATATACTTGGTAGAGCCATACTGCAGCTATATTAGTAGTATAGTTGTAGCACGAATGGATCGACTCGACCGGGGAAGGACCACGCTCTCACAGAATACCAGCATAAAATGGCAGCTTGACTCTGCTGTGTTCCGTATGGTGAGTGTAGAGAACCGGAGACCCATTTTACTGGAAAATAGGTATTCCATCTTAGTCCTGACGGGTGACGACGCATCTGCATTTTGATTCTTTATTGAGGATAAATGTAGATGTCTATGGGTCACAGCAACCACTTACCATCAGGTGGACTGCGTGCTCGTTTGTCGCCCTATCCTATAAAAAAAATTGTTTAATTTTACCTATGATCGAAAAAATACCTGTATACCTGTACAGCCTATATACGTCTCACTGCGTCTTCTTATTTCTGGGAGGCATTTTAGGGCAAAGAGCAAGGAAGTGTCCGTTGCGCTGTCCTAAAGCTTGTTGGCGGATTTCACGTGTCTTAAAACATTTTTTTTTCAGTAATTGAAGTTACTTCATTATGATTTTTGTTACCGCCTCAAGTGGTAAATCAGCACTTAAAATATCAATTAACAATTTCTTTCGTGCTAGCGGGATCAAACCAGAGCTGTACTTCGAAATTTACGGCGAGAGCTTAGCCCCCGTGCTACCACGGCCCTTCTCATCGCGTCTTGAGAAGAGTGAACAAAATACGTAGCGAGTAGTCTACCCGGTATGTATTTTGATAACGGGAAAACTTCACTAACGGAAAAATTAGGAAATGAAAAGTATTTTTTGTTTGAAAGTTACCGTAAATGATATTAAATGAATACAGGAAATTCGAATAATAAGGAAAATTCAACACTTTATATTAGAATGTTTGCAATTTTAAAATGACAACCGGGTAACAACCGGGAAAACTTAATATATTATTCTCCTTATCAACGAAACGTGTTTCTTATATTAATATATACATGAGACTCTCACGCCTGTCAGAGGGTAGAGACTACGGACTTCGGGCACGATTCTAACACACCTCTTTTGCTTCTTTCACATCCATGTATCTACGCATACATACCCATCGGTAAAAGTTATGCTTAAATAGGCTCATCTTCCTTAATCATTCATTCAACTTGTCCAAGCAACCGAAGTATTCCCTTCTTAATCCTGGTCAAAAAAAATTCTTGCAAACTACACTTTTCTCTATTTACACATTTTCTCAACCTATCATTCAGAGTCACCCCTAACATGTTTTTTCTTTTTCTTCATATAAATACTTAAAAATTTATATTAATAATTGTACCATAATCAACATTTATAAGCAATTTAGTGATTTAATTATAGGCTGACGGTACACAATACTGGGTAGCACAAGAGATACCGTTACCGTACAGCCATAACATAGGCGTCCCAAATTGATTGCCTCATAGGGGGTGGTGGATTTTTGCCATAGTTGACAAGTTTGGCATGCGGGTTGTCAACCGCAGTTACTTTATGTTTAGTCGTTATAGGAAGACGCTTCTGCCCATCTCTTGGTTTGTTTCCCTCTATCGCCTCTTACGATACCCACGGGATGATATGGGATAGTGGATATTCTTACACCGCCACTATACGCCACAAGAGATAAGCACTCGTTTAAAAATTTCAATCCATAAAAAACCAAATAAAATTTTAAGAAAGAAAGAAAACTTCTTTATTTTAAGACACATAAATATATCATATGAATATATTATATTTCATTATCATCAATGCAGCAACAAATAGGCGTCCGACTCAGCCAGCATTGTGCCGCGGTGCAGGAACTACAGCGTTGATATTCTGCCTGTGAAATTTTCAAGAACTCACCAGCAGTTGCCAAACATGTTTTACATAATTAGAAGTACAAGTAGAAATTGAGAAAGTAAAGATGATATTAAAATAGAAAAAAAAACCATAAAACTAAAATACAGTGCAGAAACAAAACACTGTTTATAAACAAAACAACAACAAAAATATACAAATTCTTATTGTTTCTTATACCACAAATCACAAAAATAACACAAAATAAGATTATTTTATTACCTTGAAATATATGACGTTATTATCTGTCATTTGACAGCTACGGCTGCAGTAAAAAGGAATATCCTTGTCCCTGCCGCGCCACGTCACACATACACATAAATTATGTAAAATAACTATTTTCCTTTACTTTTAGTGAAACCTCCTACAAAGGTTAAATTAAGAAATTCTCCCGAGAACGAGTAATATCAGCGAGAAGCGACAAATAAAGTTTATGTTTATAACGATACCGTACTTACAGTGTCTACAAAAGTAAACTACGTGGCAAACGATTTTTAGCTCCTTTTATACTGTGTCTCTACTAACATAATAACGTCTATAAATTTAATACAAGAGAGTAAGAATGTTATGTTTTGTGTATAAACTACCATTCGCATTTTAGATTTAATAAAAAAGCATCGCTAAAGATATTTTTAAAGTAAGAGTGAAGAGGGGAAGCACATACCACCCGATGATAAGATAGGTTTGAAATCAAAATGCAAAAACGCGTTGGCGCCCCTAAAAAATGAGAGATGCCTCGTTACCAGTAAAAAGGGTATCCAGTGCTTGGAACTAACCATAATATGCTGCATTATGCTGCTATTTTACGCTAGTATTCTAAAAGAGTATCAGTAGGAAAAATAAACAGGAGATGTACACAGGGAGGACAGTAGCATCCTCCTGAATACAATTCAAAATAGAAAAAAAACTGCGGTTGTCAACCCACCAGCTAAAGTAACTATGTGATAACTATGTAGCAAAATCCCCATAAGAAGCAATCTATGGGAGAGGGCTATACCATAAGTACAGCATCTTTAGTTATATAATATAGTTCAGTCTTTCTTTTCTTTTTCTTGTAGATTTTCCACTTTTACTCTGTCCAAAACACTCGTAGGCTCGGCCCCTCGGTGTCGCCACCGTTTAAAGAGGCCACGCATTCGGGCTATAACCAGGAAGAGGTCTGTGTCGAGGCCTACACCGCGATATGCCCGGGTATGACAGCATTGGACTTTTGACGGGATGAATGAATGAATGATTTCTGAGAATGATAGTGTACTCAGTTCACTCACTGCTACGTCCCCGTTTAAAGGGAACGAGAGTTAGTATACAGGCTGTGATGCCTTTCATCTTAGACCTCAGGGGTGACCTCCGAGCAGATGTAGCCTATATTTAAAATAGCCATGTCCAAGGGCCACAGTAGCTTCTGCGTTACGACTGTGAGCTCGTTTAAAAAAAAATTATACCAATATCGAAAATTCCTACGTGTGATGGTGGTTCAAGAATAGCCACTTCTCCATATCGTCCTGTTGAGGGAAACTGAAAGTTATGGCTAGAAAACTCAAAGTAATAAAAAAACTTCGGTGGCTTACCTGCTGCTCAGCGTAGTAAGTATGGCAAAATCTTTTGTATGGGGCAATCTTTTGGAGGGCCTATATTCAGTAGTGAACTTTATATGCTGTTATTTTACTGGCCATATGTCTTTGGTCGAGTCGGATAACTGACCTATCAGACTATGAGAGTGAACTTGCGCATACACTCGGGCACTATATAATCCTGTCCGGCGCAGACGGCTAGTCTCGTATTCCGCTAGCGCCGCCGCCCCCGTGCGGAAGTGTGCGCTAGTGCCGCCACCCCCGGGCGGTTGTGTTAGCTGATCGCGCTCCCATCCCTGTATGGTGAGTGCCTTCAGTCTTTCGAGGAATAGAACGTCGTCTCCGCTAGCGCCGTCGCGCCCGAGCGGTTGTGTTAGCTGACCGCGGTCCCGTTCCCGTACGGTGAGTGTCTTCAGTCTTTCGAGGAATAGAACATCGTCTCCGCTAGCGCCGTCGCGCCCGAGCGGTTGTGTTAGCTGACCGCGCTCCCGTCCCCGTACGGTGAGTGCCTTCAGTCTTTCGAGGAATAGAACGTCGTCTCCTCTCCACTAGCGCCGCCGCCGCCGAGCGGTTGCGTTAGTTGACCGCGCTCACCGTCCCCGTACGGTGAGTGCCTTCTCGCTCTCGCCACTTTCACATCATCATTCCGCTAACGCCGCCGACCCCAGCGGCTGTGTTAGTTAACCGCGCTCCCGTCCCCATACGGTGAGTACCCCGCGCCCCCTTTCCCCAAGGGGGGTCGCTTCCGATACGGCAAAAAGGCCATACAGGCCAAAGCCAGTCCCAAAGGTGGTATTTAGTGGGTAGGCACTTCATAGTGAGTCCCACATAACCACGCAGACGGCTGCGTGGTATGCTAAGAGTATTCACCACCTCCCTCCCCCGCTTCCCGGAGGGTAGTCCTTGCTTAGGGTGCAAAAAAAAGAAAAAAAAGTCTCCGTTGAGACTGGCCGCCGTGATCGATATTCGGTCTGCAGTACATTATTATGGTGTAATGGAGGGATGGATGTATATGATATTGAAGATTGCATAAAGTTTATTGTAGAAATTCTAAATTTTAAAAAATTCTTATGCACTCCCAATGTATTCCAAAAGTGAATCATGCTAAGCGTTGGAAGTTCCACCGCAAATTGTGAAATAAAAAAGCGACGAGTGCTTCTAATGTTTTAAATATGCGACGGTACGTTCCGCGAATAAACCCCGAAAAACTATTTCGATTTACTCAGTTTTTTGTATTGGCAACAGTTATAGTAGTAAAATATTTAAAAAAAACAAACAAACTAAAACATACAACATATGCATAGGTTCATCGAAGTGTGTGCGAATAATTTTTAGTAATTTTTTTAGTAATATCAATAGTTATTGTTATAACTTATGTGTACATGAATAGATCTGTAAGCGATTTATTAAAAACTCTTTTATTTTATGTGACCACTTTAACTTTGACAAAAAAATAACGTTTATTAGTAACTAAATATATCTAAATGCAAAGGAGCTCCGTCACCTGAACTAGGTCATCACCTGTATCTCAGGAAACAGTGCCTTCCCTAGTTCTTAGTTAATTAAAAGGCCCATAATGTTGTGAGTAAGAGAACTCATTGCCGTATAACATCTCGTGGGTGTTTAGAAAAGCGACAGAGGTGAATGAAACAGGAGATGGGCAGCAGCATCTTCTTAATAACAAATCAATAATACTCGTAAAAAAAACTGTAATTACCCCATCCGCCCGTCAAACATGGCAACTATGATTTTTTTTAATTCAGCTATAGACTTTTAATAGCCTGTATATAATGAAATAATAACATATTGATTGATTTATAATTTAAAAAAAATTGTTAAGTTTAATTTCCTTAGTACATATTATGAAGTCCTTATTCAAATGTTAATTTACCCAATCAATTTGCAATGATATCACGCGCTATGAATATTAAGGAGTTACAAAATAAACAGGGTATGCATTATTGGCATGTACATATTAAGTATTTAGTGCTGTTATGGCGTGAGGTTGATGTGTTAGGGTATCCATCACCCCGAACTCTTACGAAACTCAAGGGTTTCGTAAGAGGCGATTATTAAAAACATCAGAATGATTTCATGGCTGAGTCTTTTGATATTTGGCGAAATAACCATCTAACCATCTTGCGAGAAGCTTCAAAGGTGCTAGGTGTGTGGTACTGCTACCACTAATTCAGTTACCAGGAAATCATAAATATTAGTGAACTTTGACGGGCAGATATGGAAGAAGATATCCTTTTAATTCTAGAACTTGAAGTACGAAAAATATAAATATTATGAGCCAGCTCAGAGGCTAAGTGCTTGCTGTAAATTACGCGGTAAGCGAGCAACCCGGGTTCGTTCCCCGTCAGCTGCATTGAAAGTATTAAAAGAAATATTTCGAAGATATGTGAAGTCAACAAACACGCATTGGGGCAACGCGGCAGAAATTTCTTTGTCCTAATACCCTTTTCGATATGAGAGAAGACTTGTGCCCAGCTGCGGGACGTATATAGGCTGTAATTTTACTTTAATTCACTGCACATATCTCTACATCCAGTATTATTGTATTCCATGTTAACATAGTAAGTAGTAAGTTTATTTCGAAGAGGGTGTATTGTAGGAAATTGTCCATTGAACTACACGACGCCTGTCGGCGGACTTCACGTGTCCTCAAAGTATTTTTATATCCCAGGAATGCAGATATCTCAACATATTTTTTTTTACTACCGGGCACGAGGTAAATCAATAAAATTGCAATAAATGATGTCATTGATGTCGGCGGGTGTTTAAGCGCCTGACAAATTATATTTGCAGTTCTCATGCCAATATTAGTTGGTAAGTTGTGTCGGTATTTTTAAAAAATTATTGTACTTTTTAATGTCGTAAAAATTAGAGATCAAGGCAAGGTCGATTGAGCACATTACTGCATTTTATTATTAAAAAGAGATCATATTCCTATTCATGGTCCTAAATCGAAGCCGGATTTGAAAAAAACGTAATTGGACAAGATATTATTCAGTGGAATACACTTGGGAAGTCTTAAATATTCATTGTGGAAATACCACCGAGGGAGTGAAGATCTTTAACCAAGAAGTCTGGAGTCTTAGCCCTTAGATATTGGACTATTATTTAATTTATTTAACCCAGCACGCATTATCAGGTAGTATTTGTGTAAATCGACTGCTATTTTATCAGGTTAGTACCAAATTACCTACAAAGTAATTACGTATAACTTAAAGTATTTAATCTGCTAAAATTCATTTAATATTGTTTTATATAGTTTCTAATAATCGTACAAAGCATAATTAAATTAAATTATAATAAATAACTTAGTTAAATTATATTGACGATATTATTATTTTTTATTGATTTGAAACTATAAAAACAGGTCTAGACAGGGTATAATTACAAAATAGTGCATAATATTATTTATTACATTATAAGGCATACCTGTGGAGCTGTTTGATTATCTGAATTGTATTTGTTACCCTTAATTATTGTTAATTATAAAGTTAAATATCAAATTAGTACATATACCATATTAGTTAATTATTTAAGAGTTTTGAAAAATAAATAAGGGAATTAGTTTTCATTTAGGTACTTCTTTGTAACTGTAAACAAAATTGTATAAAACCGCTTAATAATTTTATTTTATACAATATAAACTTCTTGCTTGTATAAATTTCAGGAATTTGCACTAGTCTCCCAATCCCAGCCAACATGCCAGAAGATAAGGAGCAAATTAGGAAACGAGCTAGCTACAAGGGACAAATAACTGCTTTTTCAAATTATTTAAATTCGCTGAAGGTATCTTCATTGGCTGCTACTGAGGTAAATGAGTTACAATTACGTATTAGTAGGATTGAGTCAATGTATGAACGATATGATGAGGTACAATTATCCATCGAGTGTAATACTGATAATATAGACGCCCAGATATCAGAACGAACTGAGTTTGAATCCCTTTATTTTAAATCGCTTTCTCTTGCAAAAAGGATCTTAGCAGATTGCATCAAGCCAGATGACGTAAAGGGTTGGCTTTAGTAATCTGCGGCACGATTTAAGTGATCATTTTAGCTTTAGTTGACAGGAAATGATGCTATTGATTACCATCTAGCTGCTTTTTATGCCGGAAATCTTTAGTTTTCGAGATATCGATAATTATAGTTTTGAGGTTATATCCATTTAAAAATGATACGAAAACGAAATAACAATATAATTATTAGAAAGAGATAGCAATAGAGCATGTATGTCTGTATCTGTTTTAAAAAATAACACGCAACAACAATATACATGTCTATAAATAAATGTTTTTATAATATTATATTTGGTCGTTTCTTTTGATCAAACCCTATCTACCAGAAGGTATAAATCACAAAACCGAATCTGTCAACCCCGAATTCCACGTGGTCTTTCCGCTCTTACCCCTAGAGTGTATATGAAAACCCGGAAGCATAAGCAGAATCAAAATAGTGTTAATTCCCACGGTTTTTTCCCACCCTGAAAACTCCCACATTCCCACCGGGACCCGAATGTGACTTTTTTAAGCGAAAGCGATTTTGCCTTAATATGTAACAAAACTTTAAAAATTCATTTAAAAAAAGGGGGGGTTTCCGGCACTTCCCCCTTTTAGCGGGAGGTTCCCACCCCTTCCCCCCTCCTCCCCGGCCACTCGGCGACTATATATTCATGCCGCAGATTACTAAAGAAATACCTTAGTGGTTCTTATGATAATTGGTTAGAGTTTCATGACACCTTCACGAGCCTTATACATTCAAATGACGAGATAGATGACATAAATAAATTTCACTATCTCCGAGCGTCGCTGGAAGGGTCCGCTGCTGTGGTAATACAGTTAATCGAATTCTCGGCAGCTAATTATACCGTCGCATGGACTCTATTATGTGATAGATATGATAATAAAAGACTACTAATTCAAAATCACATGACAGCATTATTCAATATAGCACCAATTAATAAAGAATTATTTGTCAACTTAAAACGTCTCATTGATCAAATAAATAAAAATTTAAGGGCACTAGAATCTCTCGGTGAGCCAACTAAACAATGGAACACACTTCTCATTCATATTATTACTCAAAAATTAGATGCTAAGACATATCGTGAATGGGAAGAGTCTAAAGGTCGTTTGGAGAAAGATACACCTATTACGTTCGATATTTTTTTGACGTTTTTAAAAAGTCGAGCCGATTTAATCGAAACACTGGAAATGTCTCATTCTGCTGCTACTAATCGTTTAAATTCTTTGATAAAATATGCTCCAAAAGTTAAGACAATGATTTCGGTTCGGGATTCCAATAATAAAAATGGTTCGGCTTCTTCCGCCAAACTGTGTCCTAAATGTAAGGGTGACCATAAATTAAGCAATTGTTCTCCGTTTCTTGGATTAAGTAACGATGCGCGTCTACAGTTACTGCCAGACTATAAAGTATGATTCAATTGTCTTAATTCAGGGCATTATGCAAATCACTGCAAAAAGCCAGGATGCAAAATATGCCACCGAAAGCATAACACTTTCGTGCACGTCGCAGATTACCAGTCAAAACCAATTACAGATATTAATACATCTAACACGAGTAGTGGTAATAAGCCTGTTATGCAAGGTCTTTGCGAACAAACAAACACTTCAACGGGCTCACAATTGTCATCTAATTCTAATGCACGTATGTCATTATCCGCAAAGGTAGGCACTGCATCGTGTAGTGAACGAGGCGACGTATTGTTATCGACGGCATTAATTAAAGTTATAGATAAGAATGGTTGTCCTTATATGACTCGTGCTATTCTTGATAGTGGCAGTAATGCTTGTTTAATAACTGAAAAGTTATATCAAAGGCTAGGCTTGCCCGCTCAAAATGTAAATCGGTCGATAGTCGGTATTAATAACGCTTCGGCACACATCAAGAAGATTTGTAAGGTGTCGATGAAATCGTTGGATGATAACTTTTCTAGTAATCTTCATTGCTTTGTGCTACCATCAATAACCGAAAATGTACCTACTAGATATGTTAATTTGTCAACTTAAAAATTCCATCTAATATTCTCTGGCAGATCCTGATTTTCACTCACCTGCTCCCGTTGACATGCTTATAGGTGCTGATGTTTTTTTTTGACTTGTTAGGAACGCAGAGATTAAAATTGGGGGACGGTCAGCCGATTCTTTGTGAAACTAGCTTAGGGTGGTTGGTATCAGATCCGATTGATTATAGATATGTAAAGAAAGGGGTTAAATCTAATAAATGTAATTTTACAAGAATCATTCAAGATGAGGCTAGTAAAAATTTAGATGACGGTATACAAAATCACTTAGTACGCTTCTGGAAACTCGAAGAGGTAAGCCCTGCGTCTCATTATTCAAATGAAGAAAAATTATGCGAAGAACACTTTTTAAAAAACACCACGCGACTGGCAAATGGTCGATTTTGCGTGAGGATACCCTTAAAACATAATCCTGACGTATTAGGTGATTCTTGGCCACGAGCTAAGAAGTATTTACTATCGCTAGAGTGCAGGTTAGCAGGTCAGTCTCACGTCTACGAGATGTACAAAGAATTTATGTCAGAGTATGAAAGTCTGGATCATATGGAGAAATGTGCGAGTGATAATTTACCACGTAAGATGCATTTTATACCACATCACGGTGTGCTGTGGGAAAGTAGCACTACTACTAAATTAAGAGTCGTTGTCAATGTTAGCAGTCCGACTTTTTCTGGTGTTTCCTTGAATAATATACAGATGGTAGGTCCTGTGGTACAGGACGACCTTTTGTCCATTCTTTTACGCTTTCGGCTACACAAATATGTTCTCACAGCTGATGTTGAGAATGTACCGGCAAATAGTCATTCATCCCGATGACCGCTATTTGCAACAAATTGTCTGGCGTGATAACCCTTCAGATCAGCTTCAAGCTTATCAACTTAACACCGTGACTTACGGCACCTCTAGTGCTCCCTTTTTGGCAACTAGGTGCCTCCAACTATTAGGCTTAGAGTGTACTGATGACAAGGTTGCTCAAGTGATTATTCACGATTTTTACGTTGATGACTTGCTAACGGGAGGGGATGATATTAACGAGGTTACAGATTTGCGCCGTACAGTGAAATCTACACTTGCATCAGCTCGTATGGTTTTGCGGAAGTGGAAGTCAAATGAATCTCAAACGGTTAGTGAAAATGATATTTCTCCACTTAATTTAAATATTGGTGACTTTGAACCGAGTAAAACTTTAGGTCTTGGTTGGCAATCACATACTGACCAACTTTTTTTCCTAGGAGGGCTATTCTCAGGTAAAACAAAGCGTGATATGTTATCTGTGATTTCAGATTTTGATCCACTGGGACTTCTATCTCCCTGTAATTAAGATGAAGATGCTTCTTCAAAAGTTGTGGATGCCTGCGTTGTCGGGATGAGCAGTTAACACCAGAAATCAGCAAGATGTGGGCTGAGATAATAGTCGATTTGCCTAAATTAAATACTCTACGTATTCCATGTCGTGTTATTTGTGACTCACCTAGTTTGTTTGAATTTCATATTTTTTTGGACGCGTCTGAGCATGCATATGGCGCCTGTTTATATGTACTTAGTGTTAACAATATAGGTGAGGTTTTAGTACAATTGTGAAGAGTCGTGTCGCGCCGCTTAAACCTACAACAATCCCAAGACTGGAACTTTGTGGTGCACTTGTTGGAGCTCGCCTTTACCAAAAGGTTGTAGCATCGCTGAGGCAACAGACTAGGCACACTTTCTTTTGGACATCGTGTTAGGATGGTTAAAGGTGTTGCCTAGCAAGCTACAACCCTTTGTTAGAAATAGAGTTGCTGAAATCTTAGAGAAGACCGGAAATTGCGAGTGGAGGCATGTTCCAACAGTTGTGAGTTGTAAGGTTATTTCATCTGTGAGTACGTGGTGGTCAGGACCTGTATTTTTAAAGAAAGAGGTCTCTCACTGGCCTGTAAATTTCTTAAATATTAATGACAAGTTGCCTGAGATTAAATCGTCAAATGTTATCCTCCACGGAATACTTCATTCTAACAACAATGTAGATTTAAGCGGTAATAAATTAATTGAATTTAAACTATAATTATTCAATCTAGTATAATAAATATACTAGATTGAATCGGGCCGTTGCTTATGTGCTGCGTTTTATTAATAATTGTAGAAAGCAATCCGTTCACGGTCATCTCAGCAATCAAGAGTTGCAAACCGCACTCAATCTTATAATAAGAATATCTTAGAGTGAATCATTTGAGGAGTACATCATGTTAATTAAAAATAAAAGCTTACCTACTAAAAGTACGTTGCATAAATTTAATGTATTCCTCGATGATAATAAAATAACGCGTGTTGGAGGTCGTCTTGAAAATTCCGATTTCTCTTATGACAAAAAACATCCCATACTTATACAGTCCACTCATTACTTTACCAAATTGCTCTTCAATTATGAGCACATAAGGTTAATGCACGCGGGACCACAGCTAATGTTGGCCACTATAAGAGAGATGTACTGGCTGATTAGAGGTCGTAATTTGGCCAGATCTTGTTATCGACAATGTGTAAGATGTGATAGAATGAAAGGAAAAACCGTCTCTCCAATAATGGGCAACCTACCACAGCAACGCATCCTTTCTGGTTTTCCATTTCAAAATATTGGACTAAACTATGCGGGATCAATTCAATCTGTTTCTCGCCAAGGCCGTGGTTGTAAAATTGTAAAGGTGTATATAGCTATTTTTATTTGCTTCGACAAAGTCAGTTCATCTTGAATTAGTGGGTGATTTAACTAGCAATACCTTCATATTAGCTTTGCGCAGATTTATGTCAAGAAGAGGGAAACCTCTTAATATTTATTCGGATAATGGTACCTCCTTTGTAAGTGCATACAATGACATTTCAAAATTTATTAAGACGAGTTGTAATTCTTTATCTCAGGTAATGGCAAATGAAGGAATTAATTTCCACTTTATACCGGCTTATTCTCCCATTTTTTTGGTGAGGTTGTGTCAAATGCATTAAATATCATTTAGTTAGAGTGCTGGGCAATTGTAATTTGACTTACGAGGAACTAAATAATACATTAATACAAATTGAGGCTATACTTAACTCCAGACCACTCACACCTTTGTCATCGAATCCTGAAGACTTGCTACCACTAACGCCCGGTTATTTTTTGATTGGACGCCCCTTGACTTCCTTGCCGACACCAGACTATCAAAATAATTCTGTAACCTCTTTGACCCGGTTTCAACGAATAGAACAATTACGTCAACATTTTTGGGCTAGATGGAGCAAAGAATATATATCAGAGCTTTAACTGCGGATGAAATGGCGTTCCTGTAAAGGCTCATTGAAGTTAGATTCACTGGTACTCCTAAAGGAGGAGAATTCACCGCCATTAAAGTGGAAGATGGGTCGTATCGTCGCAGTCCATCCAGGCTCGGACGGCGTATCAAGGGTGGCGGATATTAAAACATCGACTGGTATAGTTCGCCGATCATTTAGCAAAATTTGTCCGCTTCCTGAACCTGAAGAATCTGGTTGAAAGGTAGACTTTCAACGCCTGGGGGCATGTTGAAGCGCCTGACAAATTATATTTGCAGTTCTCATGCCAATATTAGTTCGTAAGTTGTGTCGGTATTTTTAAAAAAATTATTGTACTTTTTAATGTCGTAAAAATTAGAGATCAAGTAAAGGTCGATTGAGCACATTATTGCATTTTATTATTAAAAAGAGATCATATTCCTATTCAGTGGGGTTCAAACACGGGTTGCTAGCGTACACTGAATCTTACGGCTGAGCTACAATGACTCGTTTTTTATTCCTTGCTATAGCAGCAATGCACTCGCTGCTGTTTCCGTTCGAAAGGTAAAAAGGTAGTACCACTTTAGGCTAGGAGGCATTCCAGGCAATTTTCATTGTGTTTTTATTTTTGTTAAATGTACAGGAGTGCAAGAGACATTAAAAGGGAAAAGTCTTGCCTTATGTAACTGAAGTGACAAACGAACTTACAGTTCACCTGGTGGTAAGTGACTGACCATAGACATCTGCATACAACTCCAAACAGAGAAGGCCATAGATACGTTGTCACCTCTGAAAACTAAGATGGAATGATAATTAATAGAATCAGGCGTTACTTTGCGGAAATCCATTATATTAAAGATCTTAAAAGTTAATTTGCTTACATCCGCGTAAAAAAGTAAAGTTACAGCCTATATACGTCCCACTGCTGGGCACAGGCCTCCTCTCATTTCTGAGAGGGTTTTAGGGCAAGGAAATGTTCGCCGTGGCAGCTTAGATGGTTAGCGCTCGCTGTGCCGCCACACAGTACGCGAGCAACCCTGTTCGATCCTCGCCGGCACCAAAAATTGTTAACTGCAATTTGGCGCTGATTTACCACGTACTCGGCGGTGAAGGAAAACATCGTGAGGAAACCTGCATGTCTGAGAAATCAAAAAAAAATATTTCGTAGACATGTGAAGTTCGCCAACACGCATTGGGGCAGCGCGGCGGACATACATCCGCGTAATAAAATAAAATGATATATCTTACCTACTTTGAAGAGCACCTCCCGCCCTCCCTCAATTGCGTGTACTATCCCCGTCAACACTAGTGTATTGGTTTTGGTAGTAATGGTGCCGGGATTATTTGAATGCTTTCCAGCCTATAATTATGCTGGCTCTTTATACTCTTCAGATGGGAACACCATCAGTGCAGGCACTGATGTTTGACGCCAGGAGTAGGTAGGGGGCGTTACCTGACCAGACAGTCTCTTAGGCAATAAAGGAATTACTACCAACTTGTAAATATACGTACGTATATGTATGGTTTATGTTATGCCTACATGGTGCGTAAACAATTTATAGTACTAAAAAAAAGGTTACCCAGAACTTTTTTAACAAAGAAAAAAAATAGTTACATTACAAACGAGCCTTATCTTTTTATAAATCTTAAGAAACATCGTAAACACAATTATTGTTTGTTGTAATATCACTGCGTGGTACGAGTGCAGTAAAGCGGGAAAAAAAAAACAACAAAAGAAAATAGCTTTAGAAAACTTATGCCTCGCTTGCAAACACCTGCTAACTAGTTACAAAACAGCGGAATAAGTTGTAGAAACAACTTCTAACTTGAATATTGCATCAAACTCGTTATTATTATTATTAATATATAGTATATCGTTTATCTTTTTCAACGTTGTAGAGCCATACTGCAGCTATATTATGGTCGCAGTACGAATAGGTCGGCTCGACCGGGGAAGAACCACGCTCTTCACAGAATACCAGCGTAACATAGCAACTTAATGCTACTGTGTTTTGTATGTTGAGTGTAGAGAACCGGAGACCCTTTTACTGGAAATAAGGCATCCTATCTTGGTCCTCAGGGGTGACAACGCACCTGCATTATGATTATTGACCGTAGATAGATGTAGGATCTCTATGGGCTACAGCATCCACTTAATAACCGGTGCACTTTATGCTTGCTTGTCACCTTTAATCTATTTAAAAAAACTATAAATTTCATTCATTGCCGCCTATCAAAGTCCACAGCCTAACATAAGCCTCTCCCACACATTGCCTCAAAGGGGAAATATTTGTCATAGTTGTCATGCCTGGCAGGCGGGTTTGCGATAGTAGTTTTTTTTTATATTTAGAGTATCTATCAGAGACTTGCTGCTAGATCCACTCTACAGTCGGGGTAGTGGATTCTCTTACACCGACACTACGTGGCCGTTTATATACTGTTTAGTATTCCAATTATTACGAAAGAAAGCGTGTATACGAGAGTTTGCTATTTACGCAAGAATAAAAGTTAGTAATTAAATGACAGTCTATATACGTCCCACTACTGGTTACAAGCCTCTTCTTATTTCTGAGAGAATTAAGAAAATGTTGCACTAACCTAACTATACTAACAATGTATCCGATGTATAATATGTCACGTTTGTGGTTGGTGTTTTATATCATCGTGATGCTGTTAGTTACCTTAACAATTTACATTAGTCTGCAGGGCTTGTTACTGAGTAGTGTTCTTTTACTTAAATAATTTTGAGAATAATTTCTAACATCAGAAGTGGAATCGTTTCTTACAGTATGTAAACTGCTGGCATGGTACAGGAAAATATCCTAGTGTGGAGGTAAAGATTTTTTTTAAATAAAGAATGATAAACAATATTGCCGCGTTCCTAATTTAAGCAAAGAATCATTCCATCTTTTTCATCTTCTTCTTTTTCAACCCGTTACATTCCACAGCTGACATGAGCCTTTCCCGCTGTAGGGGGGATTTGCCTTAATCGTCACGCTTGGCAGACGTTCTCGTATTACCATACCCGACATCTCGCACGTAATAAGCTAACATACATATTATGTTTCGCTAGAGCTACAATACCGTGTAGTGGCGGCGTAAGGATATCCACTAGCCTATATCGTCCCATGGGTGGCTTTAAAGGTGTCTTCCTAACTACAACCAAAACTAAAACAAAACTGCGGTTGCCAACCTGCCTGCCAAGCGGGGTAACTCTATGGGGGAGGCATATGTTAAGCAGTGGACTTTAATAGGCTCTAACGGTAGAACTACAATGAAACAATTCAAAAAAATTAGCAATTGAACTGCCGTCTACAGCCTCGTAACTTTAAAACGACTTATGCATTAATCTACTAAGTTCAGACATTCAGAACAGAGTTGAGGCAATTCACAATGATGTTCCATCAGTACAAATCGTTACGGGTCTATAACACGGCCGCAGCGGTTGTTGAATTGCTCCACGGGTACTGATTTGATGTTTGCCTTGTACTCGTTAGTGAGGATTTAAAGTGTCTTTTGTGTGGTATTTAAGGATAATATGTGGTGGTGGGGCTGCGGGGGTATAGGTGTCGGTATTGAGGCGCCACTCCGTCCCTCCGCAGCCGAATCTTGGTAGGCGGTGGAGCTAGACCAGACCTGCCGCTGGGTCGGGAAGGCTAATGCCTGAGTGGTGTAGTTGGAGGCCGTTGAGGAAGGCGCGCCATGTGTTCTGGTGCACCTTACCTGAGAAAGGGGAGGTAGTCCTCTCCCTAGGAGGAGCCGCCATGGGGCGCCGGCGCTGGTGGGGCCGCGGATGTGCGAAAAGCGTTCCCATGGCCCTGCCAATATTCGTCGAAGGTGGAACACCATGGGGTTTAATCGGTGAGTCCGACATAACTGCCCTTGCTCGCGAGGCAGGTATTTGTAGGCATATCCTCATGTTAAAAAAAGCACCCACTAATATAAAATTAAAGAAATCTTTAAAGCTCAGCGTCATAATACTTTTCACTTTACTTTAAAAAATAAAAACTAAGCAATACTGTTAACGTTACTTACACCACTTCAGGTATGCTTAAAATATGTGCGTTAGGAGTGGTTTACGACAGTAGTCAAATGGAAGATTCGAAACCACGATCTTTTGAGTTCGCGGTACGCACATTGATTTGTTATTTTTAATAACCTTTGTAATACCGTAACAAAAAGCCTTTTTAATATAAGTGCCAAGGAGAATGCATCGTTTTTGACATTTTCTCTAACTCACCACGTTGAGTTGGTGAGTACAGTATATTGATTGATAGTC
>JAGSMP010001337.1:0-57086 GCA_029286625.1 Parnassius orleans
TGCGGGGGTATAGGTGTCGGTATTGAGGCGCCACTCCGTCCCTCCGCAGCCGAATCTTGGTAGGCGGTGGAGCTAGACCAGACCTGCCGCTGGGTCGGGAAGGCTAATGCCTGAGTGGTGTAGTTGGAGGCCGTTGAGGAAGGCGCGCCATGTGTTCTGGTGCACCTTACCTGAGAAAGGGGAGGTAGTCCTCTCCCTAGGAGGAGCCGCCATGGGGCGCCGGCGCTGGTGGGGCCGCGGATGTGCGAAAAGCGTTCCCATGGCCCTGCCAATATTCGTCGAAGGTGGAACACCATGGGGTTTAATCGGTGAGTCCGACATAACTGCCCTTGCTCGCGAGGCAGGTATTTGTAGGCATATCCTCATGTTAAAAAAAGCACCCACTTATATAAAATTAAAGAAATCTTTAAATATCAGCGTCATAATACTTTTCATTTTACTTTAAAAAATAAAAACTAAGCAATACTGTTAACGTTACTTACACCACTTCAGGTATGCTTAAAATATGTGCGTTAGGAGTGGTTTACGACAGTAGTCAAATGGAAGATTCGAAACCACGATCTTTTGAGTTCGCGGTACGCACATTGATTTGTTATTTTTAATAACCTTTGTAATACCGTAACAAAAAGCCTTTTTAATATAAGTGCCAAGGAGAATGCATCATTTTAGACATTTTCTCTAACTCACCACGTTGAGTTGGTGAGTACAGTATATTGGATTGATAGTCTCGCCTGTTATTACATGCTGCTGTCCGTCACCGGACTGGGCGTAAAATTGATGGTAATACCGCCATATATCTGAAGCCATAAGATCTTTCTTGGCTTTCCCATAGTCGTCTTTTACACCACACACAAGGTGAAATAGGGTAATAAATTGAGCTATATAACATTAAGTTACAAAGTTAAGTTATCCGTCTCAAATGCATCATTTGGTGTAAATTATTACATGCACATTCATCTGTGAATTCAAAGGGCTGATAAAGAGGAAAGTAGCTGCATATTTTGTTTATGGGTCTGCACTTTCAAAATGTGTAAAGTAATACACAAAAGAGCAGCGGCGCTAAGAAAATGCAATGCTTACACGAACGTACAGAGTGTACAATGGTTCCAATGAAAGGAACTAGCTTTGTAAAGGCCTTCCGCCGACTACACTTTTATTCCTTTTATTTCTTTTAAATTAAATGTATTATTAAAACAAAAGCCATTTCGTTCTTAGTAACTTTTGGATTACACGTACCTTCCTTTTCCTTGGTATATATTCTCAGAATAAGATTAGGTTGCGTTTTGAGTTGTTGCTGCCCATATGGTGCTTAATTTCTCTCTATCGACTCTTACGACACTCATGGGATGATATTATGGTGTCCCATATCATCAATGAAATCACTAAATGTCCGACACATTTGCTAATTAGCGATTGCGTCTGCAAATGTAGATATTATATTACAAGCATGTCATTATGGTTTATTAAAAAAAAAACAAGTTACGAAAGTTACAATTGCGTAAGCAAATACTGTTATATACAGTAACAATTTGTGTTTAAACGTATACTAAGCTGCAGCAGTCAGTTTGTTAATTGAATATAAAATCAGTGATCGTAATCAAGCAAGCACAAATTCTTCACGTCTCTATAATTTACGCAGGATTTTGAATTCAATAAAGGTGTGGTTATTCTATTAGCGTAACGTTTTATATTATAATAATAATAATCTTTATTGATAATTGTACAGTGAATATGTGAAGTCTCTGATTGCTGAACTAGGAATTATACCTGTATCTCAGTAATCAGCGCCCTCCCAATTTTTATGACCTAATAAATTAATAAAGGTTCAAAATAATAATAATGTTTCAAACAGTACATACTACTTATTTCAAACATAACAGGTATTTTTGAAACGCTCCCGAAAACGAAGACAGATGATAGTACTAAGGATACCCATGATGATGGGTCACAAAGAATTCGATCCGAAAAAATCATCTTTTCACAATGTTTTATTAACATTATTCACGCTCCATCATGTTGTTACAGTTATTGAAACGATATTTCACAAAAAATCATGAAAATACAGAAACATAAAACCAGCAGTGAAACTTAAAATGAAAATCAGCTGACAATAGGGTCAATATCCTCGCAGGCGCCGAACTCTTATCTAGATCGGTACGAAACAATGCATTAGGTATACTACCACTCTACCCTTCCTTTCACACACACGCTGCCCCGTGTCGCTCGCGCTGTGGAATTTACATATGCTTCAAGGACGTTACAACGTGCGCATTTGTTTTGCCGGGATTGATTAATAATTTTAGTTTTTGAGACAGTTCCGTGTTGACTCTCACGAGCGATAGTTCAATTGTTTTGTTTATTAAATTATTGTCGTTATTACTTGTTATTTATTAATTAATGATATTGTTCTTGTTGTTACGTTTTGTGTTTTTGTTTTGTTTTAATAATGCCTAACGCGTAGGTACGTTTATAGTGCTCGTGAATACGGCAACATGTTAATGTGCCTTGGAGAATCTATAAGGCCACGGAGGATCGGTGCTGTTTCATACCTAATTTTTTAAATAACTTAGTACTGAACTGATCTGAATAGGTACATAACTAAATACATCAGAATAATAAACATATCTACACAATGGATAAAAAGCATGACTCTAACCTTGTTAACATTTTACTTAAGTATTTTTTCATTAGGGAATCGAACCAGTTATTTGGTTTATTTAACCTAATTTTTTAAATAACTTAGTACTGAACTGATCTGAATAGGTACACAACTGAATACATCAGAATAATAAACATACCTACACAATGGATAAAAATGCATGATTCTAACCTTGTTAACATTTTATTTAAGTATTTTTTCATTATCGGGGAATCGAACCAGTTATTTGGTTTATTTAACCTGTGAATTGAATTAAAGTGGCTACGTGGAGACAAGCACAGTGGCAAAATAGTAGGTTAAGTAGATAAGTTAGGTATTTAGACAAGTGTTGTAAATTATTAGGTATTGTGGTACCGTCGTTAGTTGCGGGCCGCGCAATTCGACGTTCGCGCGTACATTGACTTAGTCAGCTGATTGTAATTCAGTAATTGCACTGCTGGTTTTATGTTTCAGTATTTTCATGATTTTTTAGTGAAATATCGTTTCAATTAACTGTAGTAACATGATGGAGCGTGAATAAAGTTAATAAAACGTTGTGAAAAGATGATTTTTTTTCCTCGGGATCGAATTTTTGTGATCATCATAGGTATCCTTAGTACTATCATCTGTCTTCGTTTTCGGAGCGTTTCAAAATACCCTGTATACTATAAGCACACGTGTGTGTGTGTGTGTGTGTGTGTGTGTGTGTGTGTGTGTGTGTGTGTGTATGTTTGCGTTTGTATGTACTTATAAATATATGAAAATAACGACAAATACTTCCTATGATGATAGTAAACATGTATCTATATGAGTTGATTAATATATTGTTTTAAGGTATAAGAGTGACAAGTGAGCATATAGTCCACACATGATGGTAAGTGGATGCTGTGATGCAGGATCAAAATGCAATTGGGTTGTCATCCCTGAGATTCAAAACTGAATTCTTCGTTTCCAGTAAAAGGATTCTCCGGTTCTCTATACTCACCATACGTAACACATTAGCATTGTTCTACTGTTTAACGCAAGTATTCTGAGGGCGTGATCTTTCCCAGGTCGAGCGACTCATTCGTGTGCAACCATATGACTCCACCGTGCTCTACCATGTAGAACTAGTTCTATTTTATTTTTCATTCTTTAATAATGTATATATTTATTTATATTTATTACAGTTAAAATTAGTTAAATTTAGTGAAATGAATTCATACAAAACCTTAATCTCTCAAAAGATTTTCTAAATTTAGTGGTGATGCTGCAGAAGACGGTAATGTGCAATGACTTAGATTAATAAAAGCCTGTTCACTCTTGTCTTGAAGATACATCCATAAACGGATAAAAGGACATATTATGCTAGCTAATTATTTCACTCTTTTCCTGTACGCATTATGAACGACGAAGCAAACCATTTGGTTTGAATGCATGTGATATGTCGGCAACAAAGGAGGAGAATAGCCGAGCGTCTGGTGGTCTGATGATGGATTGGAGAGGAAGGAATTAATTCATGCAATTCCTGCACATGCATCCTATAAAATCTCTGTTCTATACTAATAGGTAAGTCCTAAGCTAGAATAAACATGTATCAATGTGTAGCAGGCCAATTTATATACAAAAATATGTTTATTATAAATAAAATAAATGTGTTTGATTTAATTATGTAATAAAGTTACATTTAGTTTAGGACCTTACATATCTTTGAAATATGTACTTTGTTCCTTTGACCTGCAGGTTTTAGGTATTTTGAGGCATTCCTTGTGTGAGGCCTATAGTTGACATAAGACTTGGGCTTTGATAAAGATTTAAAGCATTCTCATATGACTAGCAGTAAAGGAAAAGTATCTTATTCATATCATCACACATCACTATAGAACGCTTTTGTTTTCAAGTTTTTGAGGAATACGTGATGAAGGACTTACGAGTACGTAGTAACTAAGTATTCTGACTAATAAGCACGCATTAACATTGACAACGTTAAAACAGTAAAGTGTAATTTATCACTCTCCTAGAAATTGTCCCAATCGTTTTTTTCCTGGCCACAAACAATTTTAATGCTTTGTAACGCCAGCCAAATCTCATGCTCGTTATAAGTTACGTTCTATTTTCAGTTATTCTCACATAATAATGTTTTATGATTCCATATAAATATGACCCTTATGATAATGAAAAGTGTCATAAGTATAGTAAGTAAAATTACAGCCTACATACGTCCCACGGCTGGGCACAGGCCTCAATTTCTACGAGGTTTTAGCAATTAGTCCGCCGCGCTAACCCTGCACGTGTTAAGGAGCTTCACTTGTATTCAATATTTTATTCCTCAGATATGTAGTTTTTCTTCATAAAGCTTCCTTCGCCAGTGAGTACTTGCCACAGGTACAGTGTAACTGACCCGTATTACTTACAATTTTTTTGACTTACTTCGCCTACCGGTACATGGCTGCCACTGAGAATCTTTCCCATATAATTATGGCAGTTTATTGCCACTTCAGATTACTGATATTTTAAGCCATGTCGGGGTTATCATCATCATCATCATCATTAACATTACTATCATTACAAGTTGATTGCTGAATATGCCTCCCACAAGGAATGCCATAAATCACGATCCTGGAGCCACCTGCATCCATCGGCCTCCTGCATCTCTTCACCAAGACGTCACTCCATCTAGCGAGGGACGTCCCTATTATCGCTTACCGGTACGCAGGTGCCACTCGAGAACTTTTCCTTCGCATGAGTTGTCGGATTTTCGAGTCACATGGCCGCCCCATTGCCAACTCTGATTAGTGATATATTAACAGTAACATATTAGTTGTATATTATGGAAATTATATTTATTAGGCCCCATTTCATTAATATTTTTAGTATTTTAGGTAATATAAATTGTAGCTTATTGCGAATTTTCACTCCTGTCGTCATTTAAAAAAATAACAGTTAATTTTTGTGTTTTAATAAAGTCTTCATTAATCGTTTAAATTTATTTCACGGATGCTTAAAAAATAAATTATGATATTGTTTTTGCTTGGCTGAATAACACTGGAGGTAAAATTGGGCATCGAAGATATTCCGATGAGTCGAGAACAAAGTTATTATATAAAACTAAATTACAATTATAAATTCCAATGTCACGTTAATATAATATTATCTTAAGAACTCAAAATTGAGTAGTTAAATAAATTACAGATGCCTTATGGAGGTTCGCAAGCTTAAACCTGCTTTGTGTTAGTCTTCGACCTTCTCATAAAATGTCGGCCTCCAGCTTAATTCATACTTAAGTACCTAGACTTATTGTGGTTTTCAAACATCTTTTAATCTGTTAAGAATATAAATATATTTAAGTTGCTAGAGGCTTTAGTAAATGAATTCTTAAATTACTAAATAAGGTTATTTCTAAAAACTATTCAGTGAAAAATATATTTAATACTTATTTATTATCAATTCTAACGTGGAGATAAATACCCTTACACAAAAATAAATAGCATACATTTTATATTCCTATGAGGATATTCGTGTGGTGTTTATTATATAAACATAGATTTCTGTTTTCTCACTGGATGATGACAATAAAGCTAATATTTCATTACAATAATAATATAATATTCTTCATCTGCCGTTTTTGCTCGGCCGTTCGGGCACAGTGATAGCAATAGATCATTAAAATACTATAAGGTCGGAGAAAAAGTTTCTTCGCATTTTAATACATTTTTTTTTTCAAAATTAAATTACATTTAATAATAGTCTTAGTTTTTTTTTATTATAGTTTTTAATATTGTATATAATAAAATATTGTATATTATGTAATGTAAACATTTAATTATAATAATACAGGTCGGGGAAAAGTTTCTTCGTATTTTGTTTGTATAAAATTTAAGAAAAATCTCTTTGGTTGTACTGTTAGTATCTGGCTGGTTTTAATATCTATTTAACATGTAGGACATTAAGAAAATGAAAAATAAAAAGTAAAAATCACTTTCCCGCCATTCTTCACTTGTTTTTCTGTCCGCCAAAATGAGTGAATCTAACGAAGAAATTCGATACATTCTGAAGTTTTATTACAAAAAAGGGTAAAAATGTGACTCAAGCCGCGAAAAAATTTCTGACGTTTATGGACCTAATGCAGTGTCAGTAAGGGTAGCACAAAGTTGGTTTAAGCGTTTTCAGTCTGGGAATTTTGATGTCAAAGATGCAGCTCGCTTTGGTCGCCCTCAAACGGATAAAGTCGATGCCATTTTTGAAAATGTGGAGCAAGATCGGCATGTTAGTAGTTACGACATAGCCGAGGAATTAAGGATTGACCACAAAACAGTTTTGACCCATTTGTAAATGTCTGGCAACACAAAAAAGCTCGATATTTGGGTACCACTTCAAAGTAGGAACTTAAAATACTTATAATAACTTTACTTTTGAACATTAATTTTGAAAGCGGGAAGTTAAAAAACAAGAACATTATTCACGAAACTTAACTAAATGATGTTAAATAAATCATTTATTAAGTTAGCTTTAAACTCCTTAAAGTACTCAAGGAGTTTAATGAAACGCTCAAACAACACATTCAAATTTGTTTTATTTACATTAAACTTTGGTGTGGAATCAAAATATTTGTTGACTGCTTTATTTTTATAAATGTTTTAATTTATTTATTTTAATAAAAATATGGGTTTCGATTTTTATTTTCACTAAATTTTAGATGTCGAAGCTTCCGAACGACTCTCTGCATATAAGAGTGATAATCTCGGTCTACCACAAGGAGAAAATAAAAGTTGAGCTGGTCGGTCAAGAACAAACAGTGTCTCAGAGGAGTCATAAAACCCTCTGAGACACTGTTGCTGACCTTTGACCGATACAAATACTACAACTGTGAACACAAACCAAAACAAAGAACTATAACGACTAAGCCCCTCCTCCTACGTAGAGCCCACAAACGAACAAACAAAAGCAAGAAACATACATCATCTTCAACCCGGCTGGTCACCGTGGAAAAGTACGACCAAAACCCTCCAATGATAAAACCACAATTAAGAAGAAAAAATAGTAAAACACATTACCAAATACAGATTGCAACATACAATGTCAGAAACCTTATCGTCACACGTCGCTTATTAGAACTAAAAGAATCAATAAAAGATAACAAGTATGACATAAATAGAATTTCAGAATTGAGACGGACAGGTAATAAAATAGAAGAATACGAAAAATTTATATTATGCTACGTTGGGTATACTCCAGGCAAATACAGGGTAGGCTTTATAATAAACAAATGTCATGTTAGAACGGATCGCAGTACTGAACTTAAATATTCAAGGTTATATGTTCACCATCATACAAAATGTATGCACCAACTGAAGCTGCAAGCGAGTAAAAATAGACGTATTTTATAAAACAGTCGATAAAGCATTAGAGACGACACATTAGACCATATATATGTGAGACTTTATAAGATTTCAAAGATAGGAGTTCCCAAGAAAGAAAAACATTTGGTGATGAAACAATTTGGTTGTGGCAAAGAAACGACAGAGGACAGAAACTTGTGGACTTCGAATTAGAACACAAATTAACAATAATAAATACATATTTCAGAAAGAAGCCACAGAAGGTGGACGACAGCCGTTTGGACATCTCCAAACGGTGAATACAAAACGAAATAGACTACATGCTGTCCAACAAACCTAGAATTTTGAAGATATTAGTACTATGAACTTAAACTACCCATCAGACCAGGCTAATCAGAAAAACTAATCGGTAAAACTAACGTCTGTCAGTGTGGAATGGAGCATGCTCAAGGTAAAGAAAATAGACAAAATATGACACACAAAAATAAGAGCAATTACGAAAGTCACTAATGCCTTGAGCTATGCACAAAAGCTAAAGTGGAAACGGGCAATATGTAGGAGGCTTACAGACCAGAGATGGACCGTAAGAGCAACCCTATGGAAAGGTCCAAGGAAATAGAAGCACAGGAAGAGTACTAATACGATGGGAAGATGATCTTAAAAGATTCGCAAGCTCTAACTGGAGCCAAATAGCACAAGACAGAGACAAATGGGCATCTTTGGAGGAGGCCTTTACCAAATCTGGGGTCCTAGCAATAAATAAAACTAATAAAACAAATAAATACTTATAAATAATACTAACAAACTAATACTTATAATAATACTAACAAATAATTTAAGTATATTTAAATAAAATTAATAAACTAATTAAAGACACTAACCCATTACCATAAAACTACTAGAATGAAGAAATTTATATTGCAAGGAATAAATGCTTTTTATTTTTATTAATTTTATATAATTTAATTATATACGAGGGTGACACAAAGTTCTTAGAAAATCAAAACTGATCGAACTAACAAGTTATTAGTTTTATTATATTATATATTATATTTCAAAATAGTGTCCATTTACATCAATACATCGCTGCATCCGATGGAACCACTGAGAAAAGCACTTGCCCACTCGTCCTTAGATGCATAGATGGGTCTCTTCGATGCTTAGATGGGTCTCTTCGACGGCATTTTGAAACGCAGCCACTGCTTCTTGGCGTCCATAAAACGTTTTCCTCGAAGGTTTTCTTTTATTTTCGAAATAAATAAAAATCGCAAGGTGCGAGGTAGGGGCTGTAGGGTGGGTGACCCAGTGATTCCACGTCTGACGTCGCCAAGTAGTCGATTGTTTGCTTGGCGGTGCGACGAGGCGTTGTCGGTGAAGGATGATCCTACTGCGAGGTCGTTTCTCTGAACTTTTCCAAGACAAGTGGCAAACAATTGTTAGTGTCACTCTGCAATGTTTTTCGATCCTCTAAAACAATTGTTGCGTAATGACCTGTCCTACCGAAACGAGGCCACCATCTTTTTCCCACGCACGACCTCTCTTCACTTTAGTTGGCAACCTCGGAAGGAAACATCCAGACAGCAGACTGTCTCTTAGTTTCAGGATCATAACAATAAAACCAGCTTTCGTCACTCAAAGTGTTGAACACAGCATTTGAGTCACCTGTTAAATCTTTGAACCATTTCACGACACCAATCAACACGACGGAGTTTTTGAGCCTCTGTCAAATTATGAGGTATCCACCGGGCACAAATGTGTTCATGGAGGATTTTGTGTACTTGACTTATACCGATGCCTAAGCTTGTCCAAATCTGCTGATAAGTCAATCTTTTGTCAGTCTCTATCATACGCCGCACAACACTGATGTTCAGTCATAGTGTTCAGTCGTCGCCCTAGAAGACCGTCCTCACGCAGATCATCGGTGAGATAGTGCGACCACGTTTAAACTCATTAAACCAGTTGTAAACAGTGGCACAAGATCGGGATTCATCGTGAAAGGCCAATCGAAGTCTATTATAACTTTCTTGTTGACTTAAATGACATAGAAAGTAATAAAAATCATTGTACGAACATTTTCTCGCGTTAAATTCATGCTGAAGTCATACAGATAATTTTCAATTTGCCGCCAAATCGTAAACAAATGACAAATTAATAAAATACATACACAATAATATTGGCAAAGAGTTCCATTTTCAAAATTTGAACTTATTTTTTTATTATATCGTTTACAAGTGGTCAGTTCTAAAAACTTTCAGTGTCGCCCTCGTATCTCGTATATATATATATATATATATATATATATATATAGTTATGTAATCTCCCCAAATACAGAAGACTGATCTAGTGTATGAAACATAAGTACTATAAAATTGGGTTCTAACTGTAGACAGCATAGCAACAACTAACTACTCGGTAGTTAATACTGTATTTTATTAAAATATGCTGGTGAAAAATAACCATGAGTCTACGTATCACGCCATATTTACATTTGGCCTTTTCTGGCTTATTTCATTGACAAATTGTAATACGTCGTGGTACCAATATTAGGGTCGTTTAACGGTAGATATTCAGTTTATCCGCCAGTTTTATTTTATTTGTTTTTTGGAATGGTTGACAAACGAGCACATAATCCATCTGACGGTAGTGGATGCTGTGGCTCACAGACATCTACATTTATCTTCTTCGATTAAGAATCAAAATGCGTTGAGAACTAGGATGGAATGCCTCGTTTCCAAAAGGGTCTCGGTTCTCTACACTCACGAAATATAAAACACATACATATACGAAATAGAAAACATTAAGCTGCTATTTTACGCTGGTATTCTGTGAGAGCGTGGTTCCTGTCGAGCCAACCCATTCGTGCTAGTACCATTATAAATCTATTTAGCGGTACCTTTTGACCTTTGAAAAGACAATTAAGAATATAGCAGATTTTAAGATTTTGTAGAATTATTCTTTTACTGGGCTTCCGTAATATGGAGGATTCGCCTTGATCGACATGTTCGGCAGGCGGATGGATGATCACAGTACCAGAATGTATCGCACCTTTGTCGCTACTACTCGTCGTCGGTCTGGGTATTTTACCTGTAAAGCATCAGAAATGTCGGAATTAAAGAAGTTAAATTAGACGCGATATATTTCGTAAAATTCGTTTTATACAAATTTAATATAATATAAGGGTTTAAAAAACTTAAGCAATACGCATTGATAATGAGCTGTGATGATCCTGATAATTATTTTATTTTATCCTGATCAGTGTACAGTATACCCCGTGTAGTGGCGGGTAAGAATACCCACTACCCCATATCTTCTCGTGTGTGTCTTAAGAGGCGACAGAGGGAAGCTGAGACTGAGATGGGCAGCAGCATCTTTCTAATAACACCAAATTACAATAAAATCTGCGGTTGCCAATCCGCTCGCCAAGCATGGCAACTATGGCAATATACCACCCATGAGCAACGACACAAATAAATGGCCCCCAGTCCTCGGCGGCCCCGCTATTCCTGGCTACGGTGGCAACCATGCTAACGGCGGGCAGGGTTGCTAAGAATCTCCGGTGAGACTATGCCACCACGACGACTCAACCTGGCTAAATATAACGCACGCACCCTGAGGACTGACGAGAAGATCCTGGAGCTGAAAGAAGAGATAGACAAGTTGCGCTAGAATATTATAGGAATATCCGAGGTCCGAAAGGAGGGGAGGATACGGTAATCCTCGAATCCGGCAACTTATTCTACCGGGAGGCGACCATCTCTCCCAAGGAGGTGTCGGATTTATCGTCCACAAGTCTCCTTAACAACGTTGTAAAGATTGGGAGGTGTCGACGAGGATGCTACCTTATACTCAGAATCACCAAACGGTATTTGCTGAAGGTCATACAGGTTTACGCACCAACCTCAGCACATCCCGATGAGGAGGTGGAGGAAATGTATGAGGATATCTCTAGAGCCATGCATTCTCCCAAACCCACTGTACGGTGTTATGGGAGACTTCAACGCAAAACTAGGCACAAAAGAGAACGGTGAGCTGAAAGTAGGGAAATTTGTAATTGGGCTACGGAAACCAACAAAGCAGCTGGCCGACATTATGGAGATAGAGGACTCTTTATGATTAACCTTTCTTCCACAAGCGGCCCCACAGGAAGTGGAACTGGTCGAGCCCTGACGGTCCGACAAAAATGAGATTAACTTCATTATGACGACCAGACGACAACTGTTCAGTGATGTCTCTGTAACCGCGAGGTGAAAACTGGCAGCGATCACCGAATGGTGAGAGGCACTGAACCTAAACGTTAAGTTGGAGAGGTAACGTCTAATAAAGTCAACGCTCCGTCCCCTCGTGCTCTAATCCAAAGCCCTGAAAACTTTCAGCTCGAGTTACAAAATTGTTTTCAGTGCCTAGATGATTGCAATGAAGTGGACGATATGAATGACAAGCTGTGGAAATTGTCCATGCGTCGGAGCTAAGTTCTGTAAGACCCGTCGCAGAAGAACACAAAAATTTCCAATCACTCTCTTAATCTCATGGCTGTTAGACGGGAGATGAAGCGCAGTCTTCAGCACATTTGACAGCATTCAGGCAACTAAACAGACAGATCTCCAAATGCATGGCGGGACTTGCGCAACTTCAATACAGCTCGCATTAAAGAAGCAATCGAGCGGAACCAGGGCTCCAAAGTCTTTTCCAGAGATCTGACTGCCAGAAAGAGCCAACTGTCAAAGCTAAAGACCGAGTACGCAGCATCGCCGGGACACCGGAGATTTTGAGTGAGATTGAGAGGTTCTATGGGCAGCTGTACACGTCATTGTTGGAGCCACGCAAGTGTGAGTAACGATCCAAGAGCAATTATTATCCGACACTATTCCGATGATATCCGGATGTCAGTCTGAGCGAGATTAGAATGGCTCTCCAGCACCTTAAAAACGGCAAGTCCTCGGGCGAGGATGGAATTACAGCGGAGCTTGGAAAGCGGGTGGAAAACTGGTACTTCAAGTCCTTCAGAAGCTCTTTAATTCCTTCTCATGGCGGCACCACTCCGGAGGCGTGGAGCAGAAGTGCGGTGGTCTTGTTCTTCAAGAAAGGCGACAACGCTCTTGATTCTTCAAGGAAAACCCTTCCAGTCTCGTCTACGTGTTGTTTTCGAGAGTCATTACGAATCGTCTCGCACGCAGACTCGAAGACTTCCAGCCTCCCGAACAAGCCTGTTTCCTAAAGGCTTTAGCACCATAGACCACACATATATCGGCAAATTGTACAGAAGACCGAAGAGTACAATCTGCCACTTTGTTTTGCGTTTGTCGACTATGAGAAAGCCTTTGATTCCGTCGAAATTTTGGCAGTGCTGCAGTCCCTTCAGCGGTGCCAAGTGTACTGTCGGTATATCGAAGTGCTGAAATGTTTGTACAGTAGGGCTACGGTGGCTATCCGAGGACAGAACCAGAGTACGAAACCTCGTAAGACAGGGTGACGTAATATCCCTGAAACTCTTCACCGCTGCATTGGAAGACGTTTTCAAGCTACTGGACTGGAAAGGATACGGTATAAACGTCAATGGCGAGTACATCACTCACTTTCGATTTGCCGACGATATAGTCCTTATGGCAGAATCGCTGGAGGACCTTAGCACTATGCTCAATGACCTCAATAGTGTCTCCCAACGGATAGGTCTTAAGATAAACATGGAGAAAAAAATCATGTTTAACGTCCATGTCACAATTATGCCGGTAGTTGTTGGGATCACTAAGCTCGAAGTTATTGACGAATATGTTTACCTGGGACATATAGTCCGACTGGTAAGTCCAACTTCGACCGAGAGTTTAATCCATGTTTTCAACTCCGCTGGGCAGCGTTCAGAGATTACGACCTGTTATACGGAGACGGCTAATTTGTTTTAAAACAATTGTTTAAAACACTAATATTTAATTACAGTATAAATGGACTATATATTACAATATGATTAGAATTTAACTTAGTTAACAAGAGCAGGTTCGAAGATGAAAGCAGACTGCTGTGGCCAAACTGCTCCACTGCTATACTCACTGAACCTTAAGCCTTAGCTAGCATTATTAAGGCAGTGCAGCACTAAAACTAACAAATACAGGGTATAACATCTCCCCTTAAGAAGAGATTTAAGGATGATATCGTAAAATCTCTAGATACTAATTCATTAATAATATCTTAAAACTTGGGTTCTAAGCGGTGCAATATTATAAGATTCGTAATCACTATTTTGTTCAATCACAGGTTGTATAATTTTTAAATGATGTTGAGGTGAAGTTTTATGAATTTCACTTTAGGAGTGCTACTAGTATTATTTTTGTAAGGCGGATGTTACGTGACGGAAAAGCTTAAAATCCAAATATACAAAATACAACAGAATTAAGTAGAAACAATAATAATAATGATAGAATAATGTGTCCCATATTTAATAATGTGAGGTTTATTTCCTATTGTAGAATTGCTTAATAAAGAATCAATAATTATTTTATTTTTGAATTAAATTCATCTAAATCTACATTTTGTAACTTAATAGGAGACACATTTTCTACAACATGGTCGAACGTATTAATATTACAGCAAGTGTCATTGATGAGGTTATAATCAGGCATATAATTTATGGGTGATGTAATATTTAGAACATTATACATAGGTAACAATGTAGTGCTTTTACAAAATCCAATACAACCATCAGAAATTGTAATTATGCCTGTGCCCAGAATATTTGCTTCAAATAACTGAGACTTAATACAATCTATAGAAATTTTATTTGGGTTGGATTGAATATAAATCAATCTATTATTTATTAATGATTTCCAGATATCCAATTTTCAAAAATAAATTTAGTTTCGCACTAACGGAGTTTCACTGATCACTTTAGACATAAGTTCACTTTCACATGATGGTTTAGCGTCCACCGAATACATGTTACTTACGTCACAGACGAATGTTCCTGGTTGCAATTTACACTTCCTAAGTCGTCAATGCAGTAATGTGATTTGTCTTTGGTCATTGCAATGTATTTATTAGTAGGTACAATTAAACTAAATTAATTTGGTTCCTTTGGATTATATGGTGTAGGCAGAGCTATATTATGAAACAACATATAATTTTCTACATCTACCAGTGGCACTTGCAATGAAAATATGATTTTATTATATATAATAGCAAACAATCTTACAAAGTCTTAAAATTAAATGTATATTCTTAATATCAAAAGAAATAGGCAATACTAAATCATTAGGTAGATACCTATAGTTATCGGCAAGTTCTCGGTATAACTGTTATGGTGTTAAAACGGCTGGATGCAAAATATCCTTACTGCAAACAAATTAGCGTTTATGATATCTTCTAATTGGAAAGATAATGTAAGAATTGAAGTTTCTAAACTGTCAAAAATTTCATTAATATTAGCAGATATTTGTAGACCATAAGTTAATTCAGAAATGTTTTAATTCTAATAGAGAGAGAGATTGTTGATAGTAGTTACTTAAATTGCGACGAACCTCGTTTTTTTAAAAACACAATTTAAAGTATAAAATGATTTAATGTTCTTTTCGAAAGTGGTTAGTTACAGAATGAAATATTTAATGTTAGAATAAGTCTAGTACAATTATCATATCGTCACCGGATAGGTTGTTCGTCTTACATTACTTAGAATTATCACTGAGTTCTCACGCATATGCTGATGTGGCTGTTTGGAATATTGAGCCAGGGACGGATTGAGGCGATATAACCTCCCTCCACAAGTTCGGAATTATCCTCGGATTATCTCTCGAATTTTCCAGATTTTACAGATATCAATTAATTTATGTTTTAAAAATAATACTTAAAATAATTAATATAATAACTAAGTTTATAATGTTGATTAAACTAACACTTTATTAGTAATTTCACTTTTTCATTTTCACTTAACTCACTGTCACTAATTTCTCCCATACTCTTCTGTAGTAATAGATTCAGGAACTGTACGTCTGCTATATTATCTCATCGAGATTCATAGGCTTCTTCAGAGTACTTGACGGGTTGAGTATTATCTTTGGTAAGTTTATTACTGGCTGTCTTAAGTAGGTTATTTCTTTACCTTGAGTCTGATGTCTTTTCAGTTCGTATCCTTTGATTTTCACCTTGCAGTTATCATCCATAGTTAAGAGGTAGGTTCTTAGTAGAATCTTCTTACTTCACTGTCGCAGAATTTAGTCATAGCTGTTTCAGTATTTGAGTAACTATCCAGCGATTTGGTTGTATGAGGTAGATCTTCACATGTTCAAGGTGACAGGGATGTGACAACTTGAAATATTTGTGAAACTGCGTGATTTCTACGACACAGTTGTCATTGGTGAAGAATTGTATATCGTTCTCATGACACAGAAATCGACGTTCAACCTCGCGACATGACTGAGAGAGCGGTGTTGCTTTCAACCCTTTCACAAGTAGGTACGGATTTTTAGGAAGGATGAGAGTCGTCTGGCCATTATGTAATACAGGTGGGAACTAATTTATAATAGTTAAAATTTCATTTCTAATAATTGGAATACTCATAATAAACTTTATCTGATTCTGTTTTATACAGGCTTTTATCTCGATACATCTTTCTAATTTTACAATATTTTCATAAGTGACAGGAAACACTAATTTGTCAGTTTGTTCTATTTCCAACAATATTATAAGTTCTTCTGTATCAATTATTGACTGGTGTAGTACATTAATTTTACTAAAAGCAATGGCTGTTTCGATTTCATTCAAATGGAAATATAAATTATGAAAATTATCAAGGAAGATATTATAAAGGTGAACGAGTTTGGTAATCGTTTGTCGAAAATCGGAGTTGTTTAAAGCTTGAATAATGTTTTGAATATTATCTTCTACTCGTATAAAATTGCTTTTAGTAGAATTTGCAATGGCTGTAAAGGAGCCACCATTTCGGAAACTATTGTCATTTATTTTTAATCGCGTTTTGTTCCGTATGTAGCTTATTTATTAATATTTCATATCTAAGAGCGTCATTATTATCTAAGTTGCCTGTGATGGCTTTTATCAAAGAGCCTACCGGATAGAGGAGACCTCTTTTGGTTCGTAATGAAGGAATTAATTGTTTAAGTTTGTCGATGGTAATATTCATAGTATAATGGGTTTGATATTGTACGGTAGTAAAATCTGAATCAAATGATTTAGTATCGAAACAACTTTGAACATGCTTTTAAGTAACCCATATCTATGCATACTTGATTCTAATTCATCGTACATTAAATTTAAATCTAATATCTTAATAACTATCCAATTATCATAATTAACGAATGTTTGACCTTCGTCAACAGGTAACAATCCCGGATTCTTGTCAATGCGAAGCTGATGAAGGGCCTGGATTGCCATCGTTCGGATCACCAGTAGAAATAATCTGCGAAGGACGTTTTATGTCTTTAATAGGAACATTAGTAATACGTTTATTGGTTTAAACGGGAACTACATTTCTTTTATAGCACCGATGGCATGAGCCTTTTGGTAACGTGGTTTATCTTTGCCCCGTCTAGTATTAACACCTTTTATGAACACAGTATCACCCTACGTCTATATCGAACTGCGATTCGCCTGCGTGTGTTTTTCTCTCACCGTCAACTTTTTGTCAATTATTTTATCCGTAAGATATTCATAAATATTTGGTCCTTTTAGCGTGATCCTTTACTAACTGCTGTGTGAATTGCTTATCGAAATTAATGGCAATGTACTATTGGATTCGGTGTCCGAATACTACTCAAAAGGCGTGAGATCTGTCGAAGAATGAATTGAATGATTGTATGACATAACAGATACTGTATGTCATTACTGACGTCGCGTCTGTAATTTTATGTTCGTATTTAGCGATTCGGTAAATTTCAGTAATAGTTGAATGGAACCTTTGGATAAGTCCCATAGAGTTAGGTTGTGCAGTACAATGTGTAAATTGATTTTGTATAATGTTAGCATTTTAAGAGTACATTATTAAATTCCATACCGGGATCTGAACTAATTTTGGATGGAATTCCGTAAAATGAAAATACTTTATTAAAGCTCTTATTACTTCCGGGGTAGACCTACTATTAATTTCAATTGCTTGACCCAATTTGCTAAACACGTCTATCAAAGTTAGAAAATACTTACCTTCTATCGAAAAGGTATCAATGAAAATTCTTGGAATGGTTTAGACTGGGTTTGAGTCAATTGAAGTTGAGGTTTTGGGTTTACGGTCATACTTCATTTTCTTGCAAACCTCACATGGGTTTATGATGCTCGCTACTGTTTGTTCCATATTGTTCCAATAAAATGTTCGCTCAAATGTACTAATGTTTCTAATGCCTCTATGGCAATTTTACCTAAATGATATTTAAGAACTATTTCGCGTTGCTCATTTTCATCTTCTACATAGACTATCCTCTTTGTACATTCATAAAATTCCGAAAACTGCTTATGGTGTATGACATCTTCGAAATAAAAGAAATATTTAATTTTAGGCCTAATATACTCTTTCAGGAATTTTTCGGCAAATATATAATTGTTTAAATAATTGTTTCGGCAAAGAAATTATCACATTTGATAATGGCATATGCATACGAACCCCCACTAAATTGGGTAAAATTAATGATCGCGTCTCCATTTTGTGTTGGTAGGTATTTTACTCGTGTTTCTGATCTTGGTTCTAAATTAATTTCATAGGTGGATTATAAATTATTGGAATTTCAGTATTAGGTTCGTAAAATTTGGTGGTTCATGTCGATATTAGCTGCCAATTTTTTTAATAAGTCTGACCCAATAAGGCCGTCGTATCTACCGTCCACATCGTATATGTAAAATTTATGTGGAAGAGTACTTTTGAATGTTTTTAAAAGCGGTATAAAAATTATTTCATCGTGCCTGCTTTGCGCATGAGTACTTACAACTGTGAAAGGTTCATTGTATTTAAATTCACCAAAATATTGATCAGCCTTGGCAGGACTAATAAAGGATCTACTGCTTCCGGTGTCTATTAAAAATTTGAATTTATTTCGGAATTAGTATATGAGGTAATTTTAAAATGCTATCACAATAATTAAGATGGATCATTTCGGAGGGCTTTCAGGCTACTATCGGAAAATTTTCAGGTACTGCATTATCTTCATTATTAATTTAATTAGAATTTTCTAGGTACTGACCTTCAAATGAAGGGCCTTCTGCCAAACCATCATAGTGGTCGTAGTAGTAACCGTCAGTATTATCGTGAGAGAAATCTTGACATGACGTTGAAGGTTCCTCGCAAAGAACAAATCATTCGTCGTCATGTTTTGCCTAATTGGTGCGGTACGCATAGATACGTCAGTGTCGTAAACGTTTTGGGCGGTTGATTTTGTATGCCGAATTTGAATTGATTGGGTTGCTGTTGCATGCCATATTTAAATTGATTAGGCTGTTGTTGAAAGCCGTATTTGAATTGATTAGGCTTTTGTTGAAAGCCATATTTAAATTGTTAGCTGTTGTTGATTCTGCACACCGTATTTTTGAGCTTGATATTGGGGAATGCCAAATTTAAATCCACCAACTTGGAATGGTGCTCGTGGTTGTTAAATTGATTATTGAAATTTGACATTGAATTTTGTGGTGATGCAAAATGGTAGCCTTGCTGAGGGGGTGAATTTATTCGTGTGCAAATTAGGCCTATATCCTATCTGGTTATTGGCACCAAACTTGAAATTACTACTATTATTACTGTTTGGTGTCAAATTTGAATTTATAAATGCAGTTGGTCTCACGAAACCTTGCAGAGCTAATTATTGAACTGGTTTGGCTTTATTGTTTTTGGCGTTATACTGAGCTAAGAAGTTAATTTCTTCTGTGATTATACTTAAAGATCTCCAAAGTAGAACAGCCTTTGAGTCGGACAATTCTAATAAGGTCTTCGGGCAAATTGTACAAAAATACGTTCAAAGTGTATTATAAATAATCATTTTGGCTGCCTTTATTCCTTCATCACAATGTCTTTGGACTTTAGCAAATAAAGAACTTTTTATTTTGTATTCTAGTACAAAACTGAATAAATGACTCTCCTTGTTTGATTTTTAGAGATTCTAGCTCGATAGCAATACATTCCTCTGAACGGGGGTCGCTTGAAATGCTGGGTCAAAATTTCTTTCAAATCTTCCCACGTACTTAAACTAGGGTTATCACTAAGTAGAGTCGCAGCCTACCACTAAGCTTACTACTTATAGCATGGAATCTATATAAATTTTGAATCGAGTATTGTCGCCTCCTGAATTTAATAAAACGTATTCACATTTTGAAATGAATAAATTGAGCAATTTTTCATCTCCATCGTGTCTAGGAATTAAATCTAAAATGTGTGCTGGAATAACAGTTACTGCCATTTTTATTTAAACTATTTTACTTAATCTAACTTAAACTATTAACAAGTATATTATCAGCCTATTTTGTGCCAACAAAATCAGATAATTAAAATGATATGGCCTCGACGATTTTAGTTCGGAAAATGCGGAAAAGAATGGGATAAATGTAAACAGGAAGTGAAAAGGTTTACTCACAGTATGTTCAATCCCATGTCCACCAGTTGATTCTGACCACTTCGATACTGCCGATGGTCCAATGCGCGTAATCGATTGATTTGGAACGATAGCGCGCGCGTCGCGGGAGTTATTTGTTTGGTTCGAGGATATCCGAACCTGACTGCTATACTGACGCTTAAACCGATTTTGGGTCCGAAAGGCGTTAGCACGACAGCAGAATATATACGGATATCCTACTGGCTGCGCCACTTAAATTGCGACGAACCTCGACAGTCTTTTTAAAAACACAATTATTTAATGTTCTTTCGAAAGTGGTTAGTTACAGAATGAAATAATATTAATGTTAGAATAAGTCTAGTACAATTATCATATCGTCACCGGATAGGTTGTTCGTCTTACATTACGAATTATCACTGAGTTCTCACGCATATGCTGATGTGGCTGTTTGGAATATTGAGCCAGGGACGGATTGAGGCGATATAACTAGTTAGTTTTGCTTCGCTGTTTTTATTTTTATTTAATGTATCATTATAATACGTTATTACAGAGGTAGTAACCAAAATGGTTTGTTTCATTTAAAAGCCAATTGTATTTCATCATTTTTAAAGATTCTATTGCTTCTTCTTACTATAGAGCGTCGTATTCATCTAGAGTACCAAAAATATCTTTTAACATTGTACCGATTCCTCCAAACCAAGCGCTGCGCTTGGCTCTGTTATCTAATAAGTGTGAGATGGATTCAAAGTCCTTGTTCAAGTCCTGGTTACGTTTGGTCACATAAAATTTAATTGTATCTAACGTGCTTCCTATATTTCTTATGGAGGCTAAAGTGAGATATCTATTGAATTAATGTTTTCAGCTGGGCGTCATTGATTTTAATGTACCTAAATAATCAAAGTAGATGCCTGCACTCTAAGTTATTTGTTGAATATAATCTTGATGCGATTGACCTAGAGTTGGAGTTCTGTAAATAATTACTATAGTTAATACTAAACAAACGTAAGTATTAATTAACCTAATATTTTTTATAACTATTTTTTTAATTTTTTTTTTTTCAGATGGCGAGACTACGCTTAGAGGTAAGTATTATTAACTTTCAGACACTAGTCATTTACTAAATTTTGTTTATGTGAATTCGTGATGGAAATGGGACATTATCGGTTTGAATTTCAGGTGATGCTATCTGTTCAGGTTCTGGTTGAGGTAAGTTAATAGATTCATTTTCGATTTCTTCCCTTAGGGTGTCTGGAATATTGGAAGGTAAATCAACGTAGGTTAGTGGGGAAGCATCTTCAGCTAAATCAAGTGTAGGAGAGATTGCTTCGTCTGGATTAAAGGAAGGTGGAAAAATTAGTAAGTCCATAAGATCTTCGTCTAGATTTCGACCCAGGTCCACTATAGGAGGATTGGATGTTGGTGGGTCTGCAGATTGGACAGGGTTCACAGGAAACCGTGATAACGCGTCAGCGTTTGTGTTGGTTTTGCCCTTTTTATAATGTATATCATATTCAAATTCTTCCAATTTAAGCCACCATCGGACAAGACGGGAACCAGGGTCTTTACAATTAAAAAGCCACTGGAGAGGTTTATGGTCCGCCATTATTGTGAATCAGTTGCCATATAGATAAGGACGACATGTTTTGGTGCCGAATACTATTGCAAGGCACTCTTTACCGGTTACGCTGAAATTATTCTCTGCTTTATTAAGTGCGCGAGGCAAAAGCAATAGGTCGATCTTGCGCTACTGGACCTTGGGAGAGAATAGCAGAGATAGCATAGTTTGATGCATCGCATGTCAAGAGGAAAGTCCGGATACGCAAGGACTGAGCTGTAACGAGCTTACCTTTCAAGGTCTCGAAAGAAAGCTGTTGTTCATTGTTCCATTCAAAAGGGAAACTTTTTTAAAAGAGACGTAAGGGATTTGGCATATTTAGAAAATCGGGGATAAAACGTCTGTAGTAGGATACTAAGCCTAGGGAAGGATTTAATGTCTTTGGATGATTTTGAACTGGAAATTGGTGACAGCCCTCACCTTTTCGGGATTGGGTTTGGCGCCATGTTTACCGATTACATGACCTAGATAAATTACTTCTTTACGAAGGAACTCGCATTTTCAGGTTGTAACTTGAGATTATAATTTTTGAGTCTGTTAAATACAGCATTGAGGTTACCTATGAGAATTAAGATCGAAAGAGTAAATAACAATGTATAAACGAAACATCGTGAATCTTGAAGTCCTGGTAGGCATGCATTCATAAGCTTCTGGAAGGTAGACGGAGCGTTTTTAAGCCAAAGGCATCCTATTGAATTGGAAATGCCCTGAGGCACAGAGAGCGCTGTTTTAGATGCATCTTCAGATTTGATTAACAATTGGTGAAACCCTGAAGCTAAGTCTGGTTTGCGATAATCAATTACTATTCGCCATTTACGTTGCCGATGGGAGTCTAATTTCTTAGCACAATCAAAATTGGTGAGCTCAAGGTGAGAAAGAGGGTTCTATTATGCCCTGGTCGAGCATCTTGTTGATTTGGGTCTCGACTTCCTTTTATGACATTCTGGGAATCTATAAGTTTTAGTATGGATGGGCGTCTCGCTATTCGTTTTGATTTGATGGTTGGGGCAGATGTATAAGTTAATTGATCATCGGGCAGATGAAAATGTCGGAATACCGGGAACAAAGTTCGATGAGGGCGTTGGACTCTTCCTGGTTTAAAAGTTCTATTCTTAATGAGTTTATTACATCGTTTGTTCTTTTAGTCGTGTTAAAGATGTTCGTGTTCACCTAAACTGTCAGAATGTAAATGTGACTTTAAGATTTAAATTTGGATTTAGTTGACAGGAAACTCTGAGGTATTGGCTATAGTTAAATTAACGCGATTATTTTCTTTGATTTTAACGATACAATTCCGATTGACGGATTGACGGCCCGTGCAGTGGCTTAGCAATGAGTTGTTGCGCTGGGGCCGGGTTCGATCTGCACGGAACAAGTATTTGTATGGCCCACAAATAATTGTTCCGGGTCTGGATGTTTGTCCTCGTGCAATTTATGTTTGTAAACTGCCTCCACGATACAGAGAAAATCCTAGTGTGGGGTAACGTTTTTCAAATAACGAAAAACAGAAAACAATTGGATATAAGTAAATTATCCGATATGTGTTGTTCGGTGATAAGGCCTTCTTTAGGGTTAGTGTCGCAAACCGAACATTCATTGACAGTTTCGTTGCGTGGTGGAATGATATAGAATGGATCAACGAAATGTAATTTTAGTTCTAATTTACCGATCTTGAGGGTATCGTTTGTGTAGTCAATTTTACAGCCAAACTCGTTTAGGAACACTCCTTTGTGCCTCGGGTAGGAGTTTGCGTATACGTCAGAGAGGACATCTGTTCTCGACGCCTCGGCAGTCTTGAAGGTTCGGACCTGTCCATCCGCGCGTCTACGGGTGCCTCTATAGGTCCCATAGCGGTAATGCCGAAACAGACCGACTCATCGACCACGTCCAAATGGCTACAGATTCCTTGCTACAACAGGTCCCATCCGCAGAGATCGTGATCCTTGGCGATTTTAACGCCCACCACGCCGAATGGCTCGGTTCACGTTTAACCGATCATGCGGGGAGATCTGTTTATGACTTTGCCTTGGCATATGGTCTGACACAACTGGTTACTTCGCCTACGCGGATTCCAGATGTGAAGGATCATACACCTTCCCTGTTGGAACTTCTGCTGACCTCTCATCCGGACGGATATCAGGTTTCCGTCGACGCCCCACTCGGCTCTTCGGACCATTGTCTGATCCGGAGTGTGGTGCCACCACGCCCTCGCGGTTGCGTTCTGCAGGCCGTTTGTTTGGCATTACAGGTCGGCGGATTGGGACGGAATGCGGTCTTTCTTTGCATCCTACCCATGGGGGCGGGTTTGCTTCTCGCCGGATGATCCCAGCGCTGTTGCTGCCTCTGTCACTGATGGTGCTACAGGAATGGAACTATTTATTCCATCATCTGTGGTACCCATCGGAGGCAGATCAGCCTTGGTTTGGTCGTCCTGTAAGACTGCATTACGCAGTAAGCAGGAGTGTTATCAGGCCTGGGCTGAGGCTTCGGCGGCTCGGGATGTAAACACCAGCATGCTTAAAAGAAGTATAACTTCGCCTCCAGGTCCTTCAAAAGTGTTAGCCAAGGCAAAGTCAGAGCACATAGGCAGAATTGGCGAGAAACTAGTTCGCCTTCCTTCGGGAACCCGTGCATTCTGGTCTCGCCAAGGCTGTCCAGGAATTTCTGTAAGCCATCACTACCACCTCTGCACAGGAGGACGACTCACTGGCCCACGCCGCAAAGAGATAGCCGACCTTTTAGGCTCACTTTTGCGTCCAACTCGACCTTGATAACGGGAAACACACCACCGACCATCCCGTGGTGTGAGTGCTCCATGCCGGATGTGCGGTTCTCACAGCGTTCGGTTCGCAAAGCACCTCTCCTGGACATCCACAAGTCGAGGCCTGACGGAATCCCCAATTGTGCTGAGGACGTGCCCGGAGTTGGCACCGGTTCTAACGCGTCTTTCGGTACCTACCTCCTAGGCGTAGTCCCGAAGTCATGGAAGACAGCTTTTGTCCAACCGATCCTAAAAAGGCGACCGTTCAGACCCGTCCAACTACAGGCCTATCGCCATCACCCCTTGTTCTCCAAAATAATGGAGTCCGTTATAAACTGCCAGCTCATGCGGTACCTTGAGATCACCAGCTGATTAGTGACCGCCAATACGGTTTTCGTCGGGTCGATCAGCTGGTGATCTTCTGGTCTACCTGACTCATAGATGGGCGGAGGCAGTAGAGTCAAGGAGGCATTGGCCGTTAGTTTGAACATTGCGAAGGCTTTCGATCGGGTTTGGCACAAAGCGCTTCTTTCAGCTCCTTCCTATGGGCTTCCCGAGAATGTGCAATTGGATCACCAGCTTTTGCAGATCGGAGCATCAAGGTCGTTGTGATGCGTGCTCCGACTATAAGCTCTATTACGCTGGTGTTCCACAAGGCTGCGTGCTATCACCAACGCTGTTTCTTCTGCATATCAATGATATGTTGCAAACCGGTAACATTCATTGCTATGCGGATGATAGCACTGGTGATGCTCTATACGCCGGTCGTGCGAATATTTCTCGGGAAAACGTCGCGAGTACCGGAACAAACTTGTGTCTGAAGTCGAGTCTTTGCTGAACAAAGTCTCGGATGGGGGCGACTAAATCTAGTCCAGTTTAATCCTCAGAATACACAAGTTTGCACGTTTACCGCTAAAAAGAACCCTTTGTCGTATCTCCTCAGTTTCAAGGTACTCCCTTGTTGCCTCAGCCAGTATCGAAATCCTCGGCGTCGACATATCGAGTGACGTGCAGTTTCGCGGTCACTTGGAAAAGAAGGCAAAATTGGCCTCAAAAGCTTGGCGTGCTCAGCAGAGCGGGACAGTATTCATGCCGGCACAACGCCTGCAACTTTACAAGGCACAGGTTCGGCCTCACATGGAATACTGTTCCCATCTCTGGCCAGCCCCCAGTGCCAGCTCCTTCCACTTGACCGCATCCAGCGCAGAGCGGCTCGAATCGTCGACGACCGAGTCCTTTCCGATCGGCTCGATTCATTGGCGCTGCGAAGAGATGTTGCATCTCTTGCATTTTCTTTTCGCATTTACCACGGGGTGCTCTGAGGAATTGTTCGGATTAATCCCAGCCGGCAATTTCACGAACGCACATCGCGGCAGAACTCCGATACCATCCACACCATCTGGATGATTGGCGGTCCACCACTGTGCGATTTAGAAGATGTTTTCTTCCTCACACAACTTCCTTGTGGAATAGTTTACCACCAGCGATTTTTCCGGACCGATACGACTTAGGACCTTCAAGAAAGAGCATACTCCTTTTTAAAAGGCCGGCAACGCATCTGCGATTCCTCTGGTTCCTCTGGTGTTGCAGTTGTTCATGGGCGGCGGTAGTCACTTACCATCAGGTGAGCCGCATGCTGCTTTCTCTCCTATAAAAAAAAAAAAAAAAGGAAGTCGGAGCCTATGATGCCGTCATATGGCATGTTGACATTTTAATGACATGGAATTTATATGACGCGGATGTAGTTTAATTAAATTTTAATTTCAACGAAAAATAGCCCTGAGTAATTGTAGATTCATGCCCGGTCTATGCCTTAAGTTTGATAGGTTCTTTTATGAGTTTGAGATTTCTCTGGATACTAGACTGTTTTAATAAACATATGGGAGACCCTGAATCGACAAGCAAGACAGTGGGATATCCGTGACGGATGAATCGAGCAGGACATGTGGTAACCTTTTAGTAGTATCTAGATTTATCTCGTAAATTTCGATTTTGCTTGTTGGAGGCAACTTTCAAGTTATGGGTCTTGGATGGCTGGACACTTGCTTGGGACTGGTTACCGTGTGGTCCTTCGGTTGTCAGATACTTGTTTGGGGCTGGTTACCCGTGTAGTCCTTGGATTTTCGGACACTTGTTTGGGGCTGGTTACCGTGTGGTCCTTGGATATTCGGACATTTGTTTGGGGCTGGTTATCCGTGTGGTCCTGGATTTTCGGACACTTGTTTGGGGCTGGTTACCCGAGTGGTCCTTGGATATGAGGAAGGAATGGTTGGTGCCGGCTTTAGGATCTAGTCTCGGGCGACACCGTGGCGAGACTCTTGATCGTTTAAAGTTTGATTGTCGCTGTGTGAAGGATGGAATTCTTCTTGGACTTCCTCATCATTGGGCTGCTCTATGAAATTAACCCGTGGTTGTGGCCTATACTGGAATTGAGAGGTTGACGGAATATTTTGATTCTTGAATCGATTGTTGGAATATTCTCGTTTTTTACAGGCCATAATGTCGTGTCCCGCCGTCTTACAATATCGACAAAAAGCGTTAGTGGAGCTCTGTTGGTTAGGATTTGGGTACTGTGAAAATTTTTGAGAAGTAGACGGCTTAGAATTAAAAAAAATTACGAAGTTTTGCCTAGGTTTGTGGTCATATTTTGTTTCTGGCTGTGGTCGTTTGTATAGGCTTTGTTGAAAACGTTCCTCCGAGATGGCTAAGTTTATGGCTTCATTAAGGGTCTTTGGAGACCTACACCTAACAATATTCGAAATGCGGGGATGTAACCCTATAAGGAAATGATGGAGGGTAAGGTCCTCCATGGCCGCAACCCGACCTGGTAATTCTTTTGCTTTTATATTACATAGGGATATTTCTGTTAATAGTTGTGAAAGACAGGTTTCCATGCGGAGTGCAAATTGGCTGACATTATCATGTGGGCCTTGTTTGCTCTCTTGTAGTTTGGTAAGGATATGAGCATAGTGTTTACATTCACTAAATTGTGTTTTTAAAATCCTTGAGCTTTTTCTTATATTTACGTGAACACTACACATTCAAATAAGGTTTACGGATTTTATCGCGTATATTAAGTTAATATACGCGATAAAATCCAAAACTAGTTTATTAAATCCTTGAGCTGTTCCCAGTCTTTCTTAACTCTTTTTATGGAGCAAGCAATTTCCGCTTTACCGTGGATTGGCTAATGATATACTTAAATAAAATTTGTTTTGAGATTCTGGCTAATTCATAAGTATTATTACAATTAACAATAAAAAGAATTTCCGGTCTCCTACTACCGTCATACGGTTTAACGAATTTGAACATGGTGTTTAAATCCATCTCGGTCATTACAGTAGTTGCAATGCTGGTAGTAACTCTAGGAGTGGCTGGGGTGGTTCAGGGCGTCACTAACACCCGGCTCTGTGAATTCTGACGTTAAACTAGCCTCCTCCCTTGACCACTTTTGGCATAATAAAATATATCAATCAATATAATCTGAAGAACACACAACAATACAAAATAAACAATAGGAACACGCTATAATGTAAAATAATCACAAATAATAAAAATATTAATAAACTCTAAAACATTTAAATTCAATTGAACAAAGAAACATAAAAGTTGAGAAGCTTTGGTTTATAAAGTCTTGACAAAACAATGACTCACAGTACTAGTCATGAATGTAAATAGCTCAGTACTGGCTAATTTAAATAATCTGTGTAAATCAGTTAATAATATAAGACGATAGAACAACTCTTTTTATAATATTTTAATTTGACGGCTCGCAATTAAGCGTTTAGTTGCAAGTTTAAATTGAAGTGCCGCGAAGTGAAGACGTGACAAGTTATTCTCTCGGAAAAAAATTGTATAAACTACGTATTTTGTGCAAAACAATAGTTAAAAGCTTAAACGAAAAACTAGTATTTATAAAACAGACCAGTGATCAATAAATCAAGACAATAACTTTAAAATTACAAATTAATGTTTAGTGCAGTGCTTATTATTGATCTGCTTGTGTATGTCTGTTGTATGTACCCTACAATCTAAAATAAATGCCCAAACGTCAACTTATAAAGTAGTCAATAATTTTACCGGCAGCTGATAAGAACGATTGGTCCAGTGGTGAGACAATTTAAATACAGTGTGAATGATCGTGTCTTCGAGCCCACAACACGCTTGCTTTTGTGACCAAATAAATTGTTAGGATAAAAGTATTAAAATTATTGGTTGTAAAAATTTAAAATGTCTGAGAACAAACAAAAAGGCATAGAAAAGTTGATAATATATTACCAACATGCGTAGCATGTCTCAAAGGAATTGCCCTGGGAGAAGAAATCACTTGCTGTAAATGTTCGGATGATTATCACTATTTGTGTTTGCGAATAACTAAAGACGTATATCAGAGCTATTCAACGTCTCAGAAAAGGAATTGGATCTGTCCTACATGCAGTAAGGTAAAGAAAAGGGGGGATAATGCGAACACACCGGTGAGAGCAACTACAATAGAAAACACTATTCTTACTGACTATACAGTTACACCGGCCTGTTCCTGGGTATCACAAAGAGCGTTACGCAAAGACTCAGATCAATCGTCTACTGATATACAACAAGAACCTGAACATATATGTTTAACTAAAGAAGATATCAGGGAGATTATTCGAAGTGAACTCTGTAACATCTTTAGAAATGAAATTAATGGCATGATAAAAAATACTATCAGCTCTGAAATACGCTCTGTCGAGTCTGAGGTAATAATTCTTCAAAAGAACTTAGCTCCATGAAAATCAATGAGTTTATCAACCAACAAAACGAAAAAATAAAAATAGATTCCATAAGAAATAATGAAGATAACACGACTTCTGAAGGAGGCAGCTGAAATGAAAACTCTTAATATGGAACTAAAAATCATTTTAGAACAACTAGAACAACACACACGCTGCTAATATCGAGATTTAGTGTACCTGAGCACAAATCGAGAACCTTATCTCGACAGTAATGCAATTAGCAAAACTGTATCATTCGACCTTAGAGAAAGCGAGATACATGTGTGTACCAGGATAGCAAAAGCCAATCCATCATCATCCCGACCACGATCCATTATTGTCAAAGTAACAAGCCCTTTAGTTCGGGATGGACTATTTGCTGCAGTTATACGGTTCAACAAGAAAACCAAGTGACAAACTCAACTCATCTCACTTGGGCATTGGGGTAACAAAGACCTATATATGTCTCCGAGCATTTATCTTTACATAACAAAGAACTTCATAAAGCTGCAAGGATAAAGGTGAAGGAAAAGAATTATAAATTTGTATGGGTGAGAGGCGGTCGCATATTTATTAGACAATCTGACACCACCCCTGCAGTTTTCATTAAAAATATTGAATCGCTGAACAAAATATAACTTTAGCTTTAGTTGTTGCATATAGTGTAAGATTAGTGTGTATAATTTCATATTATCTTTTATAATGTCTATGAAGTCTATAAATTGTTACTATCAAAACGTAAGAGGCCTTAATACTAAAATTGTAGACTTTTATAATAATGTGTTGCTGAACGATTATGACATTATTTTTGTTACGGAATCCTGGTTGCAATCTAACATATTTAATTCAGAGTTGTTCGATGAACGCTATGTTGTGTATAGGAGAGATCGTAATATTAATGCATCATCCTGTAAAAAAACTGGAGGGGGAGTAGCGATAGCAGTACGTAAACATTTCCAATCATATAAAATAGAAACTAAAAGTAAATTAGAAGAATTATGGCTTACTATTCAATTAAAGAGAGGCAAACGTTATCTTAATATTTGTGTTGGTGTAGTTTATCTTCCACCACCTATAAATCAGACAGACTTGGAACAGTTTGTAGAAAATTCTAGTAATATTATATCTGAACATTCGGATGCTCTTCTGGTTGGGGATTTTAACATGCCAAATATAAAATGGTGTAAGAGTGACGATGGCTGTTTTTTGAATCCCGTAAATTCACATTGTTCTTCCTATAATTTTATTTGCGAATTTTTAGCTTTGAATAATTTGAAACAATATAATCATGTACAAAACAAACACGCTAAAACACTTGATCTCGTGTTTTCTACATTTTCAGATATTTACCTCGAGGATAGTGGCAATCCTTTGGTCAGAGTCAATTTATACCACCTCCATTGGAGTTCACTGTTTCACTACCTCATATCAAAATTACACCCATGCCGAATTCCACGGTTTAACTATTTTAAGGCAGATTACAGTTCTATAATCGATGATGTGCAAAAATTGATTGGTTATCGTTGCTTCTGCGCCATGATAATGTTAATGAAATGGTTAACGTTTTTACGCAACCTTACGCAAAGTTATTACAGCTCATGTTCCTCTGACTAAACCTAAATGTAATGGTTATCCGGCATGGTTCATGGAGATCTCATCAAAATTTTAAAAGAAAAAATAAAATTCGTCTTCGTTACAGAAAATATCATAATCCTTTAGATAATATCAGTTATGAAATACTAAAAAAAAGTGAAAAATTATTATCTTTAAGTTATAATTACTACTGTAACAGAATCGAAAGCAGTATCTCACAAAACCAAAATACTTTTGGACCTTTATAAAAGATAAACGTAAAATAGAAGTAATAATTTATCATCTATGTTTCTGGAAAGTGAGTTAGCTGAGGATAATATAAAGATTAGTGAGTTGTTTGCAAAAATTTTTCATCAATTTACCATAATGCTACATCATCTAGTAATGTGTATAACTGTAACATAAAAATACTGAAGAGCAGCTGAATACCTTAAATCCTCTAAAAGTAAATGAATTAGAAGTCTTCATCAAATTAAAAGACTTGTTTTATGCAAGGGACCAGGATCCGATGACATACCACCAGTTTTCATTGTCAATTGCGCTAAACAACTGTCACGCCCCTTACCATAATATTTAATAAGTCTCTAAAATCAGGTATCTTTCCAAAACGTTGGAAAGAAACTAAAATTGTGCCAATTCATAAGGATGGCTCTAAGCGAGACATAAAAAATTATAGACCAATATCAATTCTATCTATTTTCTCAAAAGTATTTGAAAGTATTATCTATTCTTATCTATACAACCATGTTAAAACTCAGCTAACAAATAAGCAGCATGGATTTATCAGAGGCAGATCCACTAACTCGAACATGGTCGACTTTGTCGAAACCTTGACGGAATTTGTTGATCAACGCATTCAAGTCGATACAATATATACTGACTTTAGCAAGGCATTCGACAAGGTAGACCATGAAATACTTCTTCATAAATTGTCTCACTTTGGTGTTGGGGCTCTAATTTGCTGTGGCTTGCGTCCTATTTAAAAGACCGCCAGTCATTTGTGGTTGTTGATGGAGCTAGATCGAAAACGTTTGTCGTCACATCAGGTATTCCTCAAGGTTCAAACCTTGGTCCACTCTTGTTTTCAATATTTATAAATAATATAGTTGATTGCTTTCTTAACTCTGCGCCTTACATTTTGCGGATGATCTTAATGTGTTAAGGCCAATAAGAAGCATTAATGATAGTGTATTGCTACAAGAGGACATTGATAGATTGTGTAATTGTTGTAGAGACAATAAAATGCTATTGAATGTGAATAAGTGTCACGTCATTACTTTCTCACGTAACAAAGAATCTTATTTATTCCAATATAAGATAAATAACACACCTTTAGAACCGGCTTATATTATTCGAGATCTTGGTGTTACGATTGACAGCAGGTTAAGTTTTAATACTCACCTAGATGATATCATAAAAAGGTCCTCCAAAATGTTGGGTTTTATTATGCGGAATTCTAGACAATTTAAGCACCCTAAAACTATTATATTGCTATATAATACATTAGTTAGGAGTATTCTGGAATACTGTCCTCAAGTCTGGAATCCATTTTATGAAGTACACAAGAACCGTATTGAAAAATTCAAAAGCGATTTTTGTGCTTTTATGACACCACACAAAGAAATCACATTTATTAAATTCATATGATAACAAACTTAAATATTTTAAATGACAATACTTAACAATAGAAGGAAAACATTAGATCTTATTTTTTGCATAAATTATTACATAACCATATCGACTGTCCGCAACTTCTAAGTAAAATAAATATATCTGTGCCAAATAAGTTAACGCTTTAAGGTTTACAAGCTGTTCAAAGAACGTCTCTGTAAAAGTAATTTAGGTCGCAACTCCCCACTTACCAGAATGATGTCATTATACAACAATATACCAAATTCCATAGAAATAGATTTAATGTATACACCCGTGTCTAGATTTAAGTATTTGATCCATAAACATTTCAGAAATGTGTAATAAAATTAGTAGATTTATTATTAATATTATATAGACTAAGCATTAAATCCACAAACTGTAGCTATAGCAAATCTGGTTATCCATGTATATTTGTTAGCATATTATTATACATATGTTTACTTTTTTCTTTTTTTTTTTAAATTCACTTCGCTATTTATGTGTTGTGGTTACCTGTAAGAAGATGAACACATAGCATGTAGTCGTAGTGTTGAGTTATATTTTGTTAGTATTGTGTATTATCTGTTGGTGATCCAAATAAAGAGAGAAAAAAAGCCAAGTCGAGGGTTCGATTCGCATGGAAAAACTGCTGGCGGAACAACTGTTTGTATGGCCTAAAAATAATTGTTCCAGTTCAAGTTGGTTGTCTTTGTGCAATTTATCGTCAATTAATCGTACACACAGTAATTTGCCTCCACGATACAGTACGAAATAGGATTTCTTGGGGGTAAGATCTTTTTAAAATAAAAAAATAAACAGCAGTGTTAAGTAAGGTTACTAAAGGTTTTAAAGGGGTAGAGCCATGCTGCAGCTATATTATGGTTTTGGCACGAATGGGTCGCCTCGACCGGGGTAGGACCACGCTCTCACAGAATACCACCGTAAAATAACAGTTTAATGCTGCTGTGTTTTGTATGGTAAGTGTAAAGAACTAGACACCCTTTTAGCTGGAAACGAGTTATTCCATCTTAGTCCTCAGGGTGACAGCGCATCTGCATATGAATTTTAATCGAGGATAAATGTAGATGTCTATGGGCCTCAGCATCTACTTACTATCACGTGGACTGTGTGCTCGTTTGTCACCCATATTCTATAAAAAATCAAAAGTTGGAGCCTTTAAACGTCTTACTGTTGGGCTTATTTCTGAGATGGTTATGGAGTAATTGGTCCGCCGCGCTGCCCCAGTACGTGTTGACAAACTTCACATATCTTCGAACTGACTGCCTCGTTGTTCTAGTGATTGTAGTAGTGCGAATGCTTACCATGACCATGATCTTGGGTTCGAATCCCGGGTCGGGCAAAAAAAATCAGTTATTGAGCTTTTCCTTCAAGAAATTCTCACTAGCTGCCCGGAGTCAGGAAGATGACGGTGTCTCACCTCCGTGCCTCGGAAAGCACGTTAAGCCGTTGGTCCTGCGCCTGAACTCTCTCCGGTCGTGTCGGTTTACCGTCCCATTGGACTATGAGAGTGAGGGAATAGAGAGTGCACCTGTGCTTGCGCATACACCTGGGCACTATAATCCTGTCCTGCGCCGATGGCTAGTCTCTGTTGAGGCTGGCCGTCGTGACCGAAATTCGGTCTGGAGGACATTATTATTATTATCTTCGAATTGTTTTTATTTCTTAGACATGCAGGTTTTCTCACGATGTTTTTCTTTAATGTCTAGCACGTAAACTCATCACTTAAAACTGCAAAAGACAACTTCATAGGTGCTGGTGAGGATCGAACACGGGTTGCTAGCGTAATGTGAAATTATGGCGAGTACTTAGCCCCTAAACTACCATCGCTCTTATAATGTATTGTTCAACATTAGATAATTTTGTAAAAATGCGTCAACCTACCAATTTACAAACATTACAAATATAACACAATAAATTACACTTTACAAAATAAATGGATTTTGTAAAGTTTTTAAATTATTTTTCCCTTCATAAACTCTTTCTCCTACGTGAAAGAAGATATTTTAAATAAAATGCCCTCTCTCGTGAAGCATTTTTGTTTTAATTGATTATATTTTAATTTTAATTGATCTATACGTTTTTGTTGCTTTCTTAATGTATACAAAATTTACTTAATTAGAAAATGTTATCTCTATATTTTCTTATCCAACTACATAACTGCAAAATATAAAATGTAAAGTATGGTTGAAATTGTCTAAATGAAACTAAATTTAATACAATATATTGTAATGTAACTTCTTAAGCTGTTGTCTTCCTATTGAAAAATAAATATAAATAAATATAATATAATATAAGGAAATCAAAATACCACACAATTATTTAAAATAAACAACGACGTCACTGAGAAGTATCCATCGTGACCCTTTTTCTGGTTCATTTCATTGACAAACTGACATTGTGTAGATTCGCTTCACGAGAATAGATAAAAATCTTGTCATTAACATCAAAAATTGTTTAAGAGACCGTCACTGTAGAAATTACTTTACCCAATGAATTGTTAGTTCCAAAATTATAAAAAAAGTGTATGATCCTCATCAAAATAGAATTACTAGTTGAAAAAATAGAGTTAATAGGTTACAACATCACCTATATGTGGTCATCTGATAATTATGGTAATGATGATGATCTATAGCACAATATAATATGTTTCTATGGTAACTTTTCTGCAACCAACTTTTTTTTTAAATATTTAGTAAGCTCAATACCGGTGTAATGACTAAACTATTAAAGGTAGTACAAATTTCTTTACCTCGACATTTAAATTTCTAATAATATAAAATGGACGACGTGTGAAGCCCGTCAAATCGCACTTAATGTCGTTTCTTTTTTAGTACGTTATTTCATGTTTCCAAATTATTATTTATATAATTTAACATCATTGTGCGTGAGACTTCTCCTTTCCCCTCATTCTGAAAACCTTACTCATTTGAAGTCAACACAATTAATTTTCTCTATGATAAATCTAGGAATCAATATTGGCTACGACTGGTATTTAAACTTTGTACTAGAATAGGTAAAACCTAACCCTGCAGACACGCAGCATCTTCATTCGTAGTTTCCTTTCAAGAAATCCATCCTACGTGTTTCCTGGCCACAACGAAAATATCAAGCGGGTGAGAGCCCGCTTTTTGTTTCACAAACAGTTTAGCAGTCCTGTTATGGTTTACAGTTACACTCTTATTGCGCTCTTTTGTCACAACCAACGAAGTTATAATATAGTTCGAGTTATATGTTTTCTTTTTTGAAAAAAAAGGACTGCTGGATATTATTATTTTTGCAGTGGCGGTGTAAGAATATTCACTACCCCATGTCGTGCCGTGGGTGTCGTAAGAGGCGACAGAGGGGAGCTGAAACAGAAGATTGGCAGCAGCATATTCCTGATAATAATTCAAAATAATAAAAACTGCGTTTGCCATCCCAACCTGCCTAGCATGGTAATCCATCTGTGGCATCAATGGGAGAGGCCATCATATATAAGTAGGGATGTAAACTTTGTACGACAAGCGCGAAATCATTAGATAGGTATTGCAAAAACTTCATTTCTTTTGATTGGATTTCAGCTTTATTTGAAAAATATCAAATTCAAATATTCAAGCAATCAAACAACTTGCTTCAATTTGCTTTCATAACCAATTTTGTGATAGTCAATGTTATAGCGTAAATCTTGTAGCGGATACTTGTTGAGACTGATATTGCTGATGATGTAAAAATTATCATCGAAATCAGCAATAGCAGATTATTTTATAAAATAACATATTATTACAACGGTAAGATATCCATATTTTTTCATCCTTTACAAGATATATTCATGAATTATTCAGGAATTAAAAATAAGTTAAAATTAAACGCGATTAAATCCGTTCCGAATAAATTATATACACTATTTCTATTCTATTATATTCTATTCCTGAACAATTATTTATAGGCTATACAAACACCTATTCCGTGCGGGGTTAGAATCCACGGCTCTGCAGCATTTAGCTAGCGAGTAAATATTTCAAACGTATTAAGTTACGTCAAAGCTTCATTCAATATGTTGAATTCGCATGAGTAAAAGTTTGTGTACACTGATAAGAAATCAATATGCGATTAATGTTACTTAGTTTTTAGGTCAACTTGACGAGCGTCATAGTTATACTAAGAAAGAAAAATAAATAAAAACCAAAGACTAATATGGCCATAACGCAAAGTATTGTTTTACCGGCAACTTTACAGCCCGTTTTTGTTGTGACTTCCACTTTTATTTCGCACTTTACTCACAATTTACCATTAAAAGTTTGCTTTAAAATCATAATATCACAAAGATGCGATAATGCAAAGGATTGTTACGTAAAATGTTTTCCGATATTCCATTTTACACCTCTACGGGTTTCACAATAACTGAGAAACGATTGCAATTTTTCTTAAAAATCTAAAAATCTTTAATATTGTAATTATCTAGTTAATAGTTTACAAAAATTACACATATAATTGTTACAATTATTATTATAATTACACATATTATTATTATATATTGTTAATTTCAAGCACTCTCAAAAATTTCGCGCAATCGTAGAGGAAGATGATTATCAGGTGAGCTTTTTAAAAATTTTAGGTTCTTATAAAATTGAAGTAACTAACGAACTTACGGTCCACCTGATGGTAAGTAGCTTATTATTTATACCTTACAACCTTTTGTTGGTAACCACCCAAACGGACTCCCAGGATTCCTACCACTTAGAGAAATATCAAAATATCCAAAAGCGCCAAAAAAGTTTTTGAATTCCTTATTAATAAGGGAAAAAGTACATGTTAAAAGAAACGAGAAAACGCACTAAACGTAGAGACTTAACCAATCCAATATCGTTGCTGAAGTTTGTTTATGGTTACCACAATGAAAACACAACAGAACAGAAAACTTACCTAATATCACCGTCTCGCGAAATTACGACCCATAACGGAGACCAATTCAGACCAAATTCTCAAATGGTACGCTATGAAAAAAAAATCACAGCTGTTAAATTGAAAGTATAAGACTAACTTTTTCGCAGTTACACTATGGAATAAAAGGAGATATTCCAAGCACTGTTAGCAGATGTGTGATAGTGGTAAAAATGTTTCACAAATAATTAATATTTTTAAGTCACAATCAAAACCTTTAAATAAATTAATAAACGAGAAAAAATACATAAAAAAATAAATATCACTTAACTAAAAAAATACTAAAATTATTCAGTTAGAGCTTAACCGTCTTAGCATTTCTTAATATCATTTCACCAAAGCTGTAGTTCCATTGTCCTTGGTGTTGGCGCCAGCTGTATCCATTCTTCAGTTCAAAATCTAGCCGGTTGCTCAGTTTCGAAGACTGGCCTCTCATTATGCGACAAAAGCCTGAAGATCTTGCAGAAGCCGGTTTCTTTTATACTAGCCATGCAGACAGGACCAAGTGTTTCCATTGTGGTGGTGGTTTAAAAGATTGGGAAGATGATGATGATTCTTGGCAGCAGCATGTTCAGTGGTTTAGTCAGTGTGTTTAAACTCGAACAGTGTTTTGTATAAGATTAACCCCTATGGGTTTATAAAGAAATAAAAAATAATATATTGCATACAATTTGTTTTATTTAATTTTATAATGTTTCACATAGTTACATACACACAAAATGCATTACGCATAACACATAAATCTAACACACAACACACATTATATCCTTAACTACTATTGTCTACATTAACATTTCTGTTATTTCTTATATTTACGCGAACACTACACATTGAATAAAACTATTTTTAAGGATTTTATCGTTTTTAATTTTACTATTTTGATTCCTGACGTTTCGGGTGCTTTACAGCAACCATAGTCACGGGGGGGGACTGAGGTGTTTGATGTCCCAATGTCATAGTTAGCCCGGCTACCTTCAGTTTTTTGAATATTAATTTTTGGTCCGATCTACGCAGAATGAGCTTACAGTATCTTGAAATCTTGCAGTGGTATGCTTGGGTTTGGAATTAATTTTGTTAATTATAGGATCCCAAGCAGATGGCAGCACCATCCATCTTCTCTATTGAAATTAGGATGTTTTTTAATTTCAATAGCCTCGCGTCCATCCTTGGTAGGAATCGGTGTTCTTTGCGAGAATTTGTGGTCTATCAAATCTGATGTAATGGCGGGGACGATCTTGAACATGTTCACAGACTGCAGTCTTCCCAGAGCGTCGGTGCCTCACGTCAGCTATATGTTCTTTCACGCGGGTTTTAATGGATCTTTTGTTTGTCCTATATAAGAGAGACCACATTCACAATCAAACTTGTACACTCCTGCATCTTGTAGAGGATATTACACTTGACGGATGGTAAAATTGACTAATCTTCTTCTGCGGCTTGAAGTATGATATCTATATATCGGCCAGATGTTTTCTGTCACAGATCCTCGTGCTCTCTGAAACAAAGATTTTCCCACGGTAGCTAACCGTGATAGATGATGGTGCGATTCACCATTTAAATATCGGTTGGTATGGGTCTTTTTCCTATACACAGTGTGGTCACAATAGTGTTATCAGGATTCCGGATGACTAAAACATCTAGGAAAGCTAAAGAATTGTTTGCCTCTAACTGCATTGTGAATTGTATTTTAGAGTTTATGGAATTAAGGTGGTTTAAAAATGCACTTACTTTGTCAGATGGTAAAATTGTGAAAGTATCGTCGCTTGTAGAATCTTGGATGTACAGGAGCAGTAAGAAGGGCTTTCTCCTCAAAGTCCTCCATGAATATGTCGGCGACTATGGGAAATACAGGTGAGCCCATTGCTACACCATCTACTTGCTTGTAGAATTCCTCCTTCCACAGTAGATAGCCAGATGTAAGGCAGTGTTTGAGTAATACTGCATATTCTGTAGGCATGTTGTATTCTTCTAGCTTCCTGGTTACAATTGAGATGCAGTCTTCAATAGGTAAGCATGTAAATAGTGACTGAACATCAAAACTGACCATAGTTTAATTGTCAGCGGGATGTAGGTCTTTTATCTCACTGACAAAATGGTACGAATCCTTCGTGTGTGCTCTGGTTTGTCCTCTCAGCAGTGACAGAACTTTTGCCAAGTGTTGAGCCAATTTATAAGTTGGTGAGTCGATCTGGCTCACTATAGGACGTAGTGGAGCGTTTGGTTTGTGTATTTTCGGTATACAACCTCGGTGGTTTGGTACACGGTGGTATTATCAAATTTACGTCGAGATCTAATTTTTTTTAAATATTTTTTTTTAATCTAATTTTTCGAAAGAATTACTCCGAAAAATTAGATCTCGACGTTAGTTTGTACCAGTTCTGACTCAGTGAGCCAGAACTGGTACAAACTAACTACTTAAATATAAGTAATTAATTATTAATTTTTTTTTAATATAATATGTCGGAAGCTGGCGTGGCCACGGACCCGGGCGGCAGATTATAGAGGGTATATTAAGAATGAAAATTAATACCCCATCTTGTCTATTTCTTTAATGCCAGTAAAAATCTCAAAAATTTGATATCTTTTGTGATATTGAATACTTTAATTAAAATATTACGAATACCATTAAAAGTTCTGAAAATGGAGATAATTTGCACAAACGTACTTTCCAAGGGTAAGGGTAAGAGTAAAAAAAATATTTTAAAATAGAATACAAAAAATATTTGTATTCTATAGAACTTCTACAGAAGACTTTTTATACGTGGTAGAGCCATGCTGCAGGTATATTAGTAGTATAGTTGTAGCACGAATGGGTCGGCTCGACCGAGGAAGGACCACGCGCTCACAGAATACCAGCGTAACACTGCTGTATTTCGTATGGTGAGTGTTGAGAACTGGAGACCCTTTTTACTGGAAAAGAGGCATTCCATCTTCGTCCTCACGGGTGACAACGCATCTGCATTTTGATACTTTAATGAGGATAGATGTAGATGTCTATGGGCCGCAGCAACCACTTACCATCAGGTGGACTGTGTGCTCGTTTGTCACCCTATCCTATATAAAAAAATACTTTACCAATTTTACTTTTTAAAGATACACATTTTGAAAAAAATAGGGGGAGGGGGGAAATTTCCGACTGCATCATCCCACGCTAGGCACGCCACTAAGAAGATAAACCAGTTTTCACTTGTTTATTTTATAAGCAAACCCTCAACATTACTTCATAAATTTAATTACATCGATAATTAATAACAAGGCAGATTTTCAAACTTAAATCAAACCAAAGATAATGACCCTCCTATTTGGCTGATATAATTAACGAATGCTTAGAAGAAGAATTTCTGACAGAATATAAAATTTTTTTTTTGGCCGGCACTTTAACATTTGTACCAAAAATATATGATGCATATCATGTAATTTACATTACTAAGAATTTACCGTCATTGTTACTGTCTATCAGAAGACCACTGCTGAGCATAGGCCTCCCCTTTAGATGGGATATATTTGCCAAAGTTGCACAACCGCATTATTTTGAATTTTTATTTGTTATTGAAAGACGCTGCTGCCCAACTCCTGATTACGAAATCCAAGGAGTATACACGGTCAACTAAAACTTAGTGTTAGTTAGATGTACACGATCGGAGGTGACTCAGCTTTTGCTAACATAGGACTACGATCTCATTAAATAATAATAATAATAATAATAATAATATTTATTTGCATAAAACATGGTACATTTTTAGATCTTATAACATAGTGTGAACATGCATGTTTCACCAATTTATCGGTATGCAAATATTACGTCGACATGCAATTGAATAATTAAAATTAGAAAATTATAAAATTACAATAACAATTCATATCAAAATTTAATTAAACGGTATAATGTCAATAAATTTAGAGGGTAAAAAACAGAAAAAAATAAAAAATAAAAAATATACAGGCATGGTCATGTCATAATGCATAATATCAAACTAGTATAATGTCAACCTTACAATTTCTAATTCATTTGTCAATTTAAAATTTCAAACATCAACAACAATTCGCTTGAGGTGACCGTCACGGCAGAATTTAATAAATTCATTTATGTCATAAAACAGTTTTCAATCAGAATCCAAAAATAATTTTTAAAAAGATTAAATGTCAAGTTTTGAATGTGGTTCGGAATTAAATTAAATAGTCGAACGCACATGCTATAACTATTTCTAGCAAAACAAGTTGTGGCTGCCTGGGGCACAGATAATTTCCACGGATACCTTCTTGTACCACCACGATCATTAAGTTGTTTTGTGAAGAGGTGAGCATTTTTTTTGGTCAATATTAAAATTTCATATATATATAGGGAAGGTAATGTAAGTATTTTAACTTTTAAAGAGAGGTCTACATGATTCCATTTGACCGACACCGCATATAGATCGTATACATCTCTTCTGTAGTATAAATACACGAGAAATGTGTGTCGAATTTCCCCACAGAATCAGTCCATACCTCAGTATAGAACCAACGTATCCGTGGTATGCCATTAGAGCTGTCTTAAGGTTAGCTAATTTTGACAGACGATACAGAGCGAACACAAACCTGGTAATCCTTTGCATACAGTTTCAACGTGATTCTGCCATGTGAGTTCGGAATCAATAACAATACCGAGAAAGGTCGCTGATGGTCATGGCAATGGATCGTTACCATGGTGTACGGATAGTTGTTGGGGTTTACCATTTTGTTGTAAAATTGTATGTACTTTGTTTTACTTGTATTAATTTTCAAATCATTATATTTTAGCCAATTTGTTATATTTCTTATTTCATTATTTATGTCATCATTATAGTCAGTGTTAGGTTTTTATGTATAGTTATAGAAATATCGTCAGCATAGAGTGTAAATGTTGGTTTCTAGCAATTTTTCCTGATTTATATGGTTGGCGGAGAATTACTATATAATGTTACTGTGAAAATGAGAGAAACAAATCAGGAGATGGGCAGCAGCGTCTTCAAAATAAGGACTAAAAAATGCTTATATCCCCGATAAGGCAATCTATGTGGGAGGCCTTATAGCCTATATAGGTTGGACTTTAATAGGCGGTAACTGTAACTGTGAAAATGTCCCGCTGGGTTTTTGCTGGTTTTCCCAGGACCGAGTTTTATTCTGAACCAGTCGACAAAGTAAAATATGACTTTCAATAAGAAATATTTATATTTCAGAATAAAACAAATCTATTCTATGCTATTCTATTCTATTGCGGTCTTACCAATTACCATTAAATTTCAAAATAAGCATAGCAGTATGTTTTTGTTAAAAGCTCAAAATAGAACATTTAACGTAGTTGCCACGCTTGGCAACTACGTCAAATATTATGAGGCAATCTATGGTTAGGCCATGTTCAGTAGTGGCCTTTTGTTGAGCTGTAGTGAATGAAAATAAAGGAATGGAACGAGATAATAGTCCATCGGACTGTAAGGGATAAACAAAGACTACTGGTGTGTGCATTCTTAGGAATACCATGAAACATTCCACAACTTGTAATTACACTGTATTAAAACACTAAAATTCCTTGCTAAATATTTAATATTGCATCATGTAAATATCGTTAGGAAACCAGCATGTCCAAGGAGCTAAAAATACATTTCGAGTAAATATAGATTTTACCAACATGTAACGCCGGGACTACTTCTTGCCCTAAAACCCATGTCACTAATCAAAGGAGACCTGTATTCAAAACTTGAGTGTACATTTAATCCTACCAAAAACATTACTCTGAAAAGGGGACTAAATTCAATACAAAATACGTGCGGGGCTAAAGGCTTCGCCCATAAAACAGTTGAGATCTGAAAAGGCGCCAAGCTGTATAGCAGTCCCAAGAATGTTATACATTCCTACAGATCCTATAGCGATATAGGCTGTTGATTTACATAGCTTACTTTTAAAAATTTGAGCAGTCGTGAGCTTAGCAAGCTACGTTTTGTTACTAATTTCGACAAACACTTTCTTAAAGTCCTCATATTCACAACATTGAAAATTATTTATCATCATCATCAACACTACAGCCCTTCAAAAGTCCACTGATGAAAAAAGACCTCCCCCAAATAATGCCACAAAGTACCGTTCTAAGTCGAAAATACGCTGTGAGCCTCGGTGTGACGTTGAGGGCCGACCTACGATCCGCTTACCGGTACGAGGCTACCACTTCGAACCTTTCTTCCCCATCGTGTGACGGTTTGTCTAGCTAGATATGTCCAGTACATAGCCACTTCAACTTACTTGAAAATTATTACAAGTAAAAAAGTGTAACTTTATTTTATAAAACTACAAAAGAATACAAATTATTTCCGCTAAAATTCTGTATTCTCGTGTGTTCTCCACCCGAAGCAATTCTACTGAAAATGGAATATAAAGTTCAACTTACTTGTACTTTCTTAGATATAAATATTTAGCTTCCTTTGTGTCGCAATGTATTCTCAAGTTTTAAATATTGGTTCTAGAGGGTCCGCCATCTAACTTTTTTTCAACTAGTGCTTATTTCGTGAATGGCAACACTTAGCTCATATCTAATTTGACAGATAATTAGTTTTATCCTTCCGCTGAACGAATATGGTTGTGTATACGCTTGAACAACGCTGGGAAATATTGCGACATTACTTTGAAAATCATGGTAATGTTGCAGAATGTGTGCGAAAATTGCGTACGGATTTTGGAAGAAATGAAGCACCGTCAGCTCCGTATGTTCGTTACCTTGTGAAAAAAGTGGAAGAAACTGGCATCCTCATCGATAAACCAACGCGTGAAAAGCCAAAACAGTGCGTACACCTGAGAATATTGCTGCTGGCCGAAAGTGTGCGTGAAACGCCATCAACATCAGTTCACCGTCGTTCTCAACAATTGGACATTTCGGAGACATTATTGAGACGAATTTTGCGTAAAGACCTTGGTATGACGCCGTACAAAATCCAATTGGTTCAGGAGTTGAAGCCAACTGACCATCCAATGCGTTTTCGCTTCGCTAAGTGGGCCTGCGATCGACTTGCAGAAGATGCGGATTTTGCCAAAAAAATCATCTTTTCAGATGAAGCTCATTTCGAACTTGGCGGGTATGTAAAAAGCAGAATTGTCGCATTTGGCACAGAAAACCCGCACGCATTCATCGAAAAAGCCGGTGCACCCAAAACGAGTCACTGTTTGGTGCGGATTTTGGTCCAGAGGGATAATTGGGCCATTTTTCTTCGAAAATGAGCAAGGTGTGGCCGTTACAGTCAATGGCGATCGTTATCGGGCCATGTTGAACGAATTTTGTTCACAGAAATTGAAGAGAAGGATATTGGCAACATTTGGTTTCAACAGGACGGCGCAACGTGCCACACAGCCGACGCTACACTTGATGTTTTGCGCCCTGTTTTTGAAAATCGCATTATCAGCCGCAGAGCTGATGTCGTTTAACCACCTCGGAGCTGCGATTTGACACCGTTGGACTATTATTTGTGGGGTGCCGTCAAAGATAAGTGTTACGCCGACAAGCCAGAGACAATTGACGCTTTAAAGGACAATATTCGTGAAGCCATTGGTGAATATAGCTGCACACAATCGAACTCAAAATTGGACCGATCGTGTAGGCTACTGCATGGCCAGCCGAGGCAGCCATTTGAATGAAATTATTTTCCATCATTAACCGGAAGGATTGTACTTTCAAATAAAAAGAAATTTGAAAAATATTTAGTAGTTTTTTTTAATAGCATTTTTTTTAAAAGTTATTTGGCGGACCTCTATTATGGAAATGCAAATGGCGGTGATTAGGTAACATTGTCAACGTCCTGTGTTATAACAAAATTCTGCAAATGTTTAAATATAGTTTCGTACTTCTTCATCGGATTTGCAAGAATCATCACGATTGCTAACATAGCACTTCCCCAACCCTTTCGCAACGAAAGGGGTAGGCAGTGTCCCAAGTGTTGGTCAATAGTAATTCTCCCTCCTCACCTCTCACGTCGTTCATCTTGCGTCGGCACGATAGGTAGGAAACAGACAAGACACGTTAGATTACCTGAACAATTGTAAACAGTAGTAACCAACATGACGGGTAAGGGAAGCGGGAGCCCCCACCTCGCGTTAGAAACCTCCAGATCACCCGGTGTTTTGCATCGCCCACTATTGGCTAGGACCTGCTCAACCCGGAACGTTCACGAGAAGGTAACTTTAGCCAAATTCCCATTAGGAAGCCTGCTTCGCCGCAGATGGAGCCCGAACCGAGCGCTGTACTCACGTCTGGGTACGCGAGTACACGGAAACCGGTGCCCCAACCGCAGAGGGCGAAGAAGTCGGCCAGGAGGCATACCCCACCCGAGACTGACGCATCGCTCTTTGAGAAGAGGCAATGCGTCGGGTCACCTTTATCATCATCGCCACCATCATCGTCATCATCCTCGGACGAAGAGGAAAACCAACCAACGGCAAGATATAGAGTACGTTCATCACTGCTGAAATCACCAACACCTAGAAAGCCAACCCCCCCCATCTCACCGGACCGTCGTAGCAACGTGTGAGCAAGGAGCAGAAGAATCATACGGCTGGGACAGTACTACCTTCGCCACCCTAGCGCCCTCTGCCGGACGATCATCGTCAGCGCCCATAATCAACCCATCTGGCCTACAATCGGACGATGGTCAAAGGCCATCGACGAGCTACGCCCAACTGGCAGCAGCACCTGCAGTGGCAAGACCCAAGGTGGCTGAAGAGCCTAAGCAACCAGAGGAGGCTGAAAAGGCAAGATACCCGCCTATTATCGCGGAAAGCCTCCCGAACTGGACGAAGCACTTCAAGGTGCTCAACAGGAAGTAGGGACATCCTCCGAATGCTCGTCTGTTCATGAAGAGACCTGAATGATGATATGATGATCATATGAGCATTATGAGTCGTGCACTTTTGGATTTTCAAACTTTTTTTAAATTGAAGTTTGACATAAAATTATCGGAAAATTGGAAGTATAATAAGGTTATTAGTGAAAAGTTCTGTGTATTTAAACTACTTTAAAAATTCCTTATAATTATGTTATACATAATTTTTAATGCGCTTAGGATGCGCCAATTGGATTTACCAATATAGTTTTACTGCCGATTCCACAAGATCCTGTACCCCCTCCCTTCTCTAGTGATTTATATAAGCACTCTTGCTTCTTCTTTATTTTTTTAAAAGAGTGTGACGCTGGTTATCTTCGACGGTCTGGCTACTTTACGTCTGGTGAGACGGTCCCGCCAAACATCGGAGGTTAATTTATATTTATCCTCATAGTCACCTCTTTATATACCTGTGATAAGAAGTGGGATGTCGGAGTCCCTTTTGCCGCTAACACACTTTAATGTATGATATTTAGTTTATAACTGACAAGATACCTGATATACATATATTAATAAAATATATTATCCTTCCTACAACGGGAGAGACCGAAGTCCATCAGTAGACTTTTAAGGACTGGTAGAAAAGAACGACCAATGGTTTTTTTCTTTTTCCTAGAAAAAAATGACCATTAAGACGATCATATACTTTCTGTTTTATCAGTATTAGACGATTAAAAAAAATTGTTAATTTCCATATTGTTTTGTAAGAAATGCCCTTATCTTATAAAATTGCAAGTAGGTGACTTATATGTAAAAAATTGCGACAAAAGGAAGTTAAATATTTATATACAAGGGAAACTTGCAAAGTAAATTGAACTTTACATTCAATTTGCAGCAGGATTGCCCCCGGCATCCAAGAATTGGGGCTTGCTACGGAAATAAATCTTTGTTGTGTGGCTTTGTTGAGTTATGGATTCTATTTCCACATCATATAGGCTTCGTTTAATTTTAAATTAACGTATTTTTAAATTAACAAAGCAAGCCGTGTAGTTTAGAGCGTTCGCCGTAAATTTCATATTAGATGAGCATCCCAGGTTCGATCCCCACCGGTACCAACGATTTGTTATTGCAATTTCAGTGCTAATATACGACGTGCTCGGCAGTGAAGGAAAATATCGTGAGTAAGCCAAGTGAGGAAAAGTATTTCGAGATCGAAATATTTTTGCGTTATCACCTCTAGGAGCTTTGATAGAATGATTCACAGCCTGTAATTTTACTGGCTCTGTAAAATTCCGACCGGAACACAGCACTGCTATTTGGCGGCAGAAATAGGTAAAATGGCGGTACTCACGAGACAGACTTCTTGGCAGAAAAGGATTCTTACCAAAAACCTAGATCCACCTCTTCAGCAATCTAAAATAATGTGTATATTTTACGTTGTATAAATTCAATCCTTTCAGAAATTTTATGACAGACCTCAAAGATCTATATCGATCTAACATTACACGGGACTACTTTTTGTTACGTTTTGCGAATTTCAATAATCATTCGAATCACATTTTGTCGGTGTTAGTAGCATTGAAAGATCAAACGACAACTATAGCAAAAACAATAATGGAGAAGTTTAATTTAATAGATAATCGACGTTTTCACTGTGAAGCGCATTTTCGCAGAGACCTAACTGTTTCATAAGTTGAGTGAAATTGTATGTTAAATTATTGCTATTGAGAATAGGCCAATATTTTCTCGTATTTCGCCATATGTATCAGGAAATCGTTTTGTAGTGGAAAAAATGTATATATGATATATATATATATGCGTGGTACGGTACAACCACGCTGCAGCTATATTATGGTTGTAGCATGAATGCGTCGGCTCAACCGGGGTAGGACCACGCTCTCGCAGAGTACCAGTGTAAAATAGCAGCTTCATGCTCTTGTTTTTTGATAGTGAGTGAAGAGAACTGGAGATCCTCTTTGCTGGAAACGAAGCATTCCTTCTTGGACTTCGGGATAACACATCTGCATTTTGATTCTTGAATGAGGATTAATGTCTATGAGCCACAGCATCCACTTATCGCCGGATAGAATTTGTGCTCGTTTATCAACTTTATTCTATAACGAAAAAAAGAAATTTAATATTTTCACAAAATAAACCTTGAAACTTAACCTAAACTAGCTATTTTATTGGCAGTTTGATAATGCACTGTAGAAGCCTGCGTCACGAGAATCGATGAACTCTATGAAGGTGTTTTTTACTGCTTCTTTGGAATTGAAATTTTCGCATCACAAAATATTATCCAAACTTCGCAAATAGTAGAAGTTTGTCGGGTCAAGGACTGGAGAATGATGGTTGAAGAAAGGATCTTAGCTTTAGTTTTGTTAATTTTAACGTCTGTTGTGCAATATATGGCCAAGCGTTGTCATCAATAAGCAATTACGAAAAGCTGTTCACCAAACTTGCTTGCTTGCTTGCGTGTCAACTTAACCACAATCATTTGATATTCATAACAATAATGAACTCTCGAAACATTTTATTTCTTCGCTGCCGAACACATGGTAAATCACCACTTAAAAAAATTAATAATTTCACTTGTGCCGACGGAGATCGAAACCGGATTATTCGCGTTTTGTTTCGCATTTAACCCTGAGCTATAGTAAAGTAAAGTTACAGCCTATATACGGCTCACTACTAGGCACAGGCCTCCTCTCACTTCTGAGTGTGTTTTAGGACAAGAAAGTGACCACCGCGCTGCCCCATAGCGTGTTGGCGGACTTCACATGTCTTCGATATATTCTTTTATTTCTCAGACATGCAGGTTACCTCACTATGTTTTCCTTCACCGCCGAGCACGTGATAAATCAGCACTTAAAATTACATTAACAATTTCATTGGTACCGGCGGGAATCGAATCCGGGTTGCTCGTGTACTGTGAAATTGAATTAAGTGAATGAACTATGGGTACCTAAGGCTTTATTAAAATATCAACCTTTTATAATATCAGATTGCTTACATATAATATTCAATTAAATTATTTAAATTGGAATAAAAAATGATATTATGCACGTTTTCCTTCATCAAAGGTACACTGCTGAACATAGGCCTACCGAGCTTGCCACAATACCCAGAGTTGCCATCCTATTCAGGCGGGTTAGTAACCGCAGTTTAATTATTATTATTGAGTATTATAACGAAAATCTGCTGGGCATTTCCTTTTCATTTTCTTTCTGTTGCCTTTTACGGAACCACTGGGCAGTGGATACTCTTACGCCACCGCCACTTTATCTATCTGCGTTTTTTATTTATTTATTACATTATAAAACATATAAAAGTATTCCTTAAACCAATAAAGTTTCCACAGATATATAATATATAGTAAAAGCTTGCCACCACAATAAATTGTTTAAAAATTTAGAATACAAAAATATTAAAGGAAAAAATAACTGAATGGTATTTAGTATCTATTTGTTCCAGAGCCTGTGACCTATAACACAATAAAGCGCTTTAATCAGATCGCATTTATTTTAACGTGGTAGAGCTATCTTATCGTTGTAGCACGAATGGGTCGCTCGACCGGGAAGGAACACGCTCTCATAGAATACCAGCGTAAAATAGCAGCTCAATGTGTATCGTATGGTGAGTGTTGAGAACCGGAGACCCTTTTACTCGATACGAGGTATTCCATATTATTAGTCCTCAGGGCTGAAAACGCATCTGCATTTGAATTCTTAATCGTGGATAGGTGTATATGTCTTTGGGCCACAGCAACTTACCATTAGGGGACTCGCTGTGCTTGCTTTTCACCTTTATTCAATAAAAAAATGTACGTGACTATCATAAAGTCAAATTAGAACTAAAGAGTAATCGCTTAAGTTGCAGCTAAAACTTTTTCATAAAAAAAAAAATTGTGTTTTCATAAAAATGTTGTATGGTTATAATTTAATAGATGAAAACCTCAAAATAATAATGTAATTTTAAGATACAATATTTAAATATGTCGATGTCCGATGCATAAATTCGCTTTTGGATATCGTAATGTGATTAAGTTCATCTAATACTTTTTATAAAATGAATAAAATGACTTCAAGAAACGAATAAATATTTATATTTAGCGGCAGTTTATCCCAATATTGGCTCTTGTAAAATTAACTTTAATGGTCAATTACTATATTTAAGTCCAGAAAAAAATATGTCAAAGATACATGCAATATTGAGTGATATTATAGGTTCAAAACTCGATCGAAAAAAAATCCGAAACAGTGTCGATCTTAAAATCATTTTTCGTTTTACAGCATAATTACAGCACGAAATCATATTAAAATTGCATTAATTTAAAGGTAATTGTATTATAAAGTGATTTTAATGTATAATTTTTTGAAAATCAATAGTTTTGATAATAAATAAAAATAAAAGTAGTACAACGGCTCACGTGGAGACGCGCGCCTCTTGCTTAGTGTCCAGCCGGACGTCGTTAAGGTTGGACCTGTGTCAAGTTTTTTTAGATGACATATAAAAATAAGATATAAAATTTGAAAAACATCTTGTGACCACAGTAACATAATTATTCTAAGTAACAGTACGACCATTATTGTTTCCGAAAATGTATTTCTATGAAGATTTTTTAACAGTGTAAGTGTACAGTACGAACATTATTGTAGCTGAAGATGTGTCTAAGTTATTTTAATAAGACTATGTAAACAAATAAAACAGACTTTATTGATTACAGCGCATCAATACCCCGCTCTAAGAAAGGTACCTTGGCACATAAAAAATGCACAGGAGAACAGTTTAGTACCCGACGGGCATTGATTGAGCATATGCAAATTGATTTTATTTCCATTTTTTATTGATTTTATAGTAATTTTCAAGTCATAGAAATACACCTAGATTATTATATACATAGAGATACATAGTTTGTTTTGCTAATATCGATTATTTTTTCAGTTGACAAAGGTTTAAATGTCAGTTTGACTTTATGATTTCTTTTTGAAAGAGATGGAACAGTCTACAAAACTTTGAAGCTAATGTACCTGAAAACTCCATTTTTAACACAAGATCCTTTAGCATTAAAAGCCGACCTATATAGATTATGATTGATAGTAATTTTCTACGTCTCGATATGATGTGGTCTTCTTGTTTATTGTATTCCGGTTTCGGATGCTGCTAATAAAACATTTGTAATATCTTTGGAAAGAGCTCAGCGGGCAATTTTAAAAATTATAAATTTTAAACCGATTTTATTCCACAAAACGATGTTATACGCCGATTGTAAAATGTTATCAGTCAGGCAACTTTACATCTTGCGTGTTATTTTAAGAAAACACACGGAAACGCCCCTTGATCCTAAGGATTTACGCAAACGTAGATCTGACCATATATGTAAACTGAGAATCATAGAAAATCACATGCTAAAACACTATTTTATCATAAGCTCAATATTATATAATAAAGTAAATAAGAAGATCAACATTTATCCGCTTAATAAGTTTGAATGCAAAAATAAATCTAAAATTGGCTACAAAGCTTCACGTATGAATAAACAGAGCTCCTGGCGACTGTTTCTTTCATACTCACGCGCTCATACACAAACCCACACACACACACACGCACGCACGCACGCACGCACGCACGCACGCACGCACGCACGCACCCACGCACGCACGCATGTTGAACGCATTTGAAAAGATGACAATTTTTGGAAGACGAAAGTGAAACGTATAATAGTAAAATTTTATTTATAATGTATAGTTGCCAGAAAAAGTATACTCTAGGCATTCACGCGGTATGCCGATTAGACATCTTTTATTACAAGATAAAGAAAATGAGAAGCTTTCATCACTCTCGCAGCAAAAATCGAACTCATGAATGATTCTCAACTGGGCCTTAGCTTACGTCCACTTGACTTGACTTGACTGATTTTGATTTGTTGGTTTGATACCCAACACCCATATTTTGTTTATGGCACATGGTACCCCGAGGAACCAAGCGTAGTTTTTATTTATTTCATTTCGCCAAATTTAGCAAATTTTACTTTTATTCTGAATATTCAACATTTTTTATTTTATTATATTACTGTGTGTGTTATAAATTTACAAATACATTTCTGTAAACAACCTATCGGACCGTGTAGTGGCAGTTTAAGAATAAACATTATTCCTTTCAATCATTCCGTTGCCAACCCACTTGCCAAGCGTGGCAACTATAGCAAATATCGCCCCTATGAGGGGCGAATTATGGGGAGGCTTATGTGTATGCCAGCAGTGGACTTTAATAAACTGAAACGGTAACGGAACAACCTAACTTTGTTTTATTAATAAAACTAGTTGATTGTTAAATCTTCCATAAAGTAATATTATATGTATATTTTATGCAATAATTAAAGTAAACCACTAAATAATAAAGTGTAAATCTGACGAAATAAAGAAATCCTACCAAAGAAGAAAAGTATCAATTCAATTATTATAGTATTCAATTCAGTTCACTCCATTTAGAAGGGAGCCGTTCTATACTATACCAAATGCCGGTACAAGGCTGCAACTCTAGAACCTTACTTCTTCATCACTTGTCTATTCGTCGGGCTATAAAGCCATCTCATTGCCAGCTTCATTCAGCTTTCTAAGCTGTTTGACTATGTCGGTTTTCCTGTTCTGCTATGGATATCAACTTAAGCCTAAATGACGTATAAACTCACTAGTTTAATTATGTTTACAACAAACAATAAATCATTTACAAAAAATCTCTGATATTGTTACACAATTATTGACATAGTGAAGTTTGGGTTTGAACTTGAGATTGTCTCTGAATACCGGATAGATGTACATGTCTATGGGCCACAGCAACCCTATTCTATAAAAAAACGGTCTTAGAGTTGCAGCTTAACTCTACTTAGTAAACAATAGTACTAAATCGAACTTCTGAGAATAAACCAAGCAGAACGCTAAGCACAATTTCTAAATTATATACCTCATTAATTCAAACGGAACCATTGTTCTACTGTCACGACTACAGAAGCTTAATGTCCAGTACAGTTCAAAGATTCACAATAGGAGAGAGTATTCCACAATGATATCATAGTCTGTTTGTAAGCGGAGATTAAACACATTGTTATGTCAGTAGCCTTATCTTTCCTATTAATTGATATTATGCTTATAATATTGCAATTTTAAGTTCTAATTTACCATGTACTCGGCGGTGAAGGAAAACATCGTGAAAAACCTGTATATATGAGAAAAATGAAAAAAAAATTTCGAAGACATGTGAAGTTCGCCAACAGACATTGGGGCAGCGCGGCGAACATTTATTTGCCCTAAAACCCTCTCAGAAATGAGAGGAGGCTTGTGCCTAGCAGCGGGTCGATAATATAGTCTCTAACTTTAACTCTAAGCTTTATAATATTAACTTGAAAGATAATATTGTACTCGTAAGTAAACATTGAGTACATTGTGTTACTTATTCCGTCTTACTACACATGAATAAAATATAGTCTTGAGTATTAACTATGGTTTAAGAATATTTCTTATAACTAAAGAAGTCCCTTAGCCGATATAATATTATGATATTATATCGGCTAAGGATATAATGTTATGATATTATGATACGGCCTATATATATTATACGTCCCATATACGACTATAAGGGACGTATAATGCTCAGACCAGCGACGGGCAACAGCACCAACGTTGCAAGACGTCTGGTACTACAATTGTCAACCCACCACCGTCCTTGAAACAGGAAAGGTGCTGCTGTGTACTTAACGAGCTGATGACGAACAAGAAAGAGAACTGGTTTACTGATTGAGTCGATTAGCGAGGATCCGCCTTAATGGTCACGTTTGGCTGTCGGATTGACTCCGATGGGCAGTATCTTAAAACAAAACAACACAAATCAATACAATAAAAAACTGCGGTTACCAATCCACTCCAGAAGAGTTTTATAAGTAGCAATGAATGAAATTTTACCGTGTAATGGCGGTGTAGGAATATCCACTACCCCCTATCATCCTATGGGTGTTGTTGACAACAGAGGAGAAAAATCAGGAGATGGCAGCAGCGTCTTCCTAATAACGATTAAAAATAAAAGTTGTCAACCCGATTGCCAAATGTGGCAACTATGGAAAATGTCCCCCTATGAGGCAATCTACGGGGGAGGCCTATGTTCAGCGGTGGACTTTAGTAGGCTGTAACGGATGAAATAAAAATCATGCTTAAATATTAAATTCTGCCACGCACAGCTCTCAATCGCACTCAAACGTCAATATGTTTGTTGTTATTTATGTAGCCACTAAACAAAACTTTTGTCTACTACGACGGTAATAAAGATATAGTTTCATAAATTGTTGATAACAATATCAATAAAACGAATTGCACGTCACAGTTTCATTTTAAGAACTTAGGTAAGAGAATACGGTCCATTACTCCACTACGTGAGACTTGTACTGCCATCTTAAAATAAAATAAAGCCCGCCAATCGTCTCACGTGCGTACTGAGGCAAGTAAACGCTGAACTCCTACAGCGGCCGGAATATTAACTACGAGATTTTTTACAAATATCTTAAGCCGCAGGTATTTATATATTTTTTAATTCGTGGTAGAAACATGGTTGTAATATGGATCCTGTATTTAAGACCACGCTGTTAGAGAATACCAGCGCGAAATAGCAGCTTAATGTCTCTCCGTCCGTATACAATCTGGGCGTTTTCAAGGTAAGATTGAATAGGCTTTTGTTACGCTAAGACAGTGCGATCTACCTTCTAGGGCTTCATCACCACTTATCACCAGGTGGGATTTTTTCAAGCACTGGGTGATAATAAGTAAAAAATAAATTTAATAAAATACTGCTGTGTTTCGTATGGGAGTGTGGAGAAACGGAGACCCTTCGTAAGGGAAACGATACATTCCATCTTAGTAATCAGAGGTGGCATTTACATTTTGATTCTTAATCAAGGATACTTATGATGCCAAGAGGCTACATCATTCACTTATCATCAGGTGGGCTGTTTGCTAGTTTGTCACCCTTATTCTATAATAGAAAGTAAACACTTGCGGGAAAATAAAAAAAAATTGACGTGTGGTGACGGGAGAAAATAATTGGTAAGTTCATTTCACTGCGTGTGTCTAAAGAAAAGAGATTTTGGTAGGGCTACTTTTCTGTTTAAGAGTCCTTCTGGGTAGGTATCAATCTCTTAGTCTAGGTATCTATCTTAGTCTTCAGATATATACAACACAACCTTTTTTTGAAGTTGATTGTAAGTGTCTATGGGCTGCCTTAGCTTACACTTACATTGATTAAAAAAAAAAAAAATTGTTATCTGCAATAATCTATTTCCTCGTTGTTTACATTCACAGTTATAAATATTCATTTCTACTTTATCAAGCAACAACAGTCCACTTGAAAAGTGGATTGGCGATTGCAGTACGTGCTAAGTCTGGTATGTCACATATGTTTTTAGAAAGAAAGAAAGAAATATTAATTGCAACACGCCACAAAAATTATTAGGCACTTAAATTTTAACATTTGTGGATACATCAATTAATAAAAGTATAACAGAATTAAAAAAACTACAATTTGACGGAAATCACAGTAAAAGTACGTAAAAGTACGTTCGTAATCATGTTGTGTGTTGTGGCGCGTTAGGCAAACGGACCTACTTAGCTTATGCTGTCGCCGAAACAACAGCGCTGGTTTTCAGTGGCATTTACGAAATGGTTTACCACCATGTTTCATATTAGAAACCGTGAGATCTTACTGACATTTATCTGACGTCTAATTGATATAAGATTAAAATATATAAATATTAATACAATTTCAGCTAAAATTAGAAAAAAAAAACATCATGAACTTTTTAAATTAGTATAAAGGGTACACGATGCAAACATTTAAGACGGTTATCTGCACACAAACATTTCCTATAGCCCGTTCACAAGAGCATGAATTTCCTGCGCTCCGCAAAGTATCCTCTTCCTCCCTTCAGCGTACACAGGACATAAATCACTCGCAGGCTCGCCGATACGTAGCGTTGCCCGTGAGCTCAGTAACGAGTTATTATTATATCTTAACCTAGGCCAAATTAGTGGAACCTTAGCCAACACTAGGACCCTTTGAATAAAAAAACAAATAATACAAATGTATGACTTGTGGATGAAGACAAGTATTGTTTAAAAATGGGAAGGAACTTTATATGGGGACAATTTTTTGTAGAAACATCATATCTGATCTATAAAATGACTGATACCTGCCTACTCTCAAATCCAGGACAAGTTATGAAGCTTTACCTAAATTATATCTCAGGACAACTTTTCAGCATTTAAGACTGCTGCTTCTGTTCTTACTGTGATAGACCATTCTATAACTTGTGAAAATCAATGAAACATTTTTACTGTCGTCTGATATGATCTCTGACTTTGTGAATGTTGAAGTGTAAGATTATTATATTAAATTATAGATTATTATATATAATTTTGCTATTATTAACCAGTTGGAGAAAAACAATTTTTG
>JAGSMP010001338.1:0-55876 GCA_029286625.1 Parnassius orleans
TCTTAACCTAGGCCAAATTAGTGGAACCTTAGCCAACACTAGGACCCTTTGAATAAAAAAACAAATAATACAAATGTATGACTTGTGGATGAAGACAAGTATTGTTTAAAAATGGGAAGGAACTTTATATGGGGACAATTTTTTGTAGAAACATCATATCTGATCTATAAAATGACTGATACCTGCCTACTCTCAAATCCAGGACAAGTTATGAAGCTTTACCTAAATTATATCTCAGGACAACTTTTCAGCATTTAAGACTGCTGCTTCTGTTCTTACTGTGATAGACCATTCTATAACTTGTGAAAATCAATGAAACATTTTTACTGTCGTCTGATATGATCTCTGACTTTGTGAATGTTGAAGTGTAAGATTATTATATTAAATTATAGATTATTATATATAATTTTGCTATTATTAACCAGTTGGAGAAAAACAATTTTTGACCAACCCTAATAAATATGCTAGATTTCTAATCTTAATTTATGGTCTTTCTAAAAATAGCAGTTTAATTGAAAACAATTATACTTCTTTTTGTTGCCAATAGAAAGAAGTATTAGTTTTCAGTAAATAAATAAAAAAGTGTCACTGTATAATGTTTGGTTATAATAATAATAATAATAAATTGAGTACTAATTGCAATCTTATTCTCCCATATTTTATTTCTGTTAAGCCTTTGGTAAAAATTCAAGGTTCTAAGACTTAATTTGAAACTTGGTTCCTTGTGTAAAACTTTTTTTTAAATAAAAGTACTGATTATTTTATTTAAATATTAGTTATTTGATTTGTCTAAGTTTTTGCATCTATGTTTCAGGACCACTGGCCTACCCAAATTCACCTTGCAGAAAGAAGACCACTACGACAGATGCAATACTTACCAGAACATGTACCGTCAACCACAAAAGGTAGATAGCTAGCTAGATCAGTGATGATTCTATTTGTTTTGAACTGCTGTTTGAAATTGGTATGATAATGACTACATTTTCTGTGCAATTATACATATTCTTATACACTCATATACTTTCTATTTCAGATTTTGCAGTTGGTGCTATGGCTACATCCAGTACTTATACTTGGATGGAAGAAAACATAGGTATGATCTGCTATTTAATATTTTCTAAATTTACCAGTGGACTTAGATGCAATATGAGATAATTTTCCCATTACTTCATCTTGTGCCAAATATTTCCTGTCTAAAACCTCTCAGAAATGAGAGGCCTGTGCCAGCAGTGGGACGTATAGGCTGTAACTTTAACTTTTTAACTTTATCTTGTGCTGGAGTGGGATGTGACTATAAAGGTACAATAACTTTGTCTTGCTCAACACAAGCAGAGAGATTGTCGCGCGTCACATCATAGCTCATCATAGCATCATAACTCTTCTCTTCATTACAGAAATTTTTGACAACACCAATTTTGGCATGATTGAGTAAAAGATGTGCAGCTTGTTTTTTTTTTATAGAACAGGAGTGACAAACGAGCACACAGTTCACCTGGTGGTAAGTGGATGTTGTGGCCCATAGACATCTACATCTAGCCTCAATTAAGAATCAAAATGCAGATGCGTTGTTTTGTTATCTATTTGATTGTTCGAAATTTTAGGATATAAAATAACATATTCCTTTGAGTCTTCTATTCTGGACCTTATAGTTATGTACTGATCACTGCAGGGAATAACTCTTTTTGGTAATACTGTTTAGCTCCTTTTAGTTTTAGTGTGATTTTTTTAGAGATCCTCATTTTTTATAGATCTGGCAACAAAAATAATGAAATTTCCATACAAACTTACATACTGATTTAGTTTATTTGAGTTTTATTATAGTAAATAAATATAGATAAAGATACTTAGTCTCTTGAGTTGATTCTTATTTTTAGTATCAGTACTTAGCATTATAATGTGTATTTGATATATATATGTTGTAATTATGTGTGATTACGACACACACTTGCAGTTTTAAATTTGTTTGGTACTTATGTTTCAGATCCATCTGTTGTCATCTCAGATGTGTCAAATATTATAACTAGTAAATGTAGCTGAGAAAGCAACAGAAGTGTCAAACATTATAAAAGAATCTGCTCTTGAAGTAAATGTAGCTGAGAAAATATATACAGTAAGTGACTTGAGATTATTTTTATACAATATATATAAATGTTAATTCTAATTTAATGGGTTTTAGAAATTAACTTTAGGCTAATAACATAATAGGGTTTTAAGTATAGCTAGTATTAGTATAGATAAACTTATGTCAGTATACTGTTTTATTTATGTTTCTGATACACAATTTTTTGTTTGTAGAGTGCACTAAAACGGAAACCAAGATTGTTGTTTCTAAAAAAATCAAAGCTGTTACCACATTAGAGCATGATTTATACCAGAAGCTTATTCAAGTAAAAAACAAACTGAGCAAGTACAAAAACAAAGTTAAAAAGCAGTCTGCAAGTCTCAAGGCAGTGAAAAAATTGACTTCTAATCCTGTATTTATAAAAGCCATTGATAAGTTGCCCAGCACAGCTAAAATATTAACTTTATTGCAGTTTAGGGAAATTAAAAAGAAGGACAAAGGTCGCCGATTTTCTCTAGAGGAAAAAATTGTAGCTTTGTCGATTTTAAAACAAAGTCCAAAGTGTTATAGATTTTTAAGAAAAATATTCATCTTGCCGACTCCACAAACTCTCACAAAACTTTTAAACCATGCAAATATAAAGCCTGGAATAAATAAAAGAATATTTGCTCAGATCAAGATAGCTACAGAAAAGTTTAAAGTTGAAGAGAGACTGTGCAATGTTTTATCGACGAAATGACATTAAAAGCCAATGTGTTATAATGAGCGAAAAGATAAGTAATTGGTTTGCCACTGATGGCCGGAAAACCAGACCTGACTATGCTCGATGCACAAGTGTTCATGGTAATGATTGAAAAAATTATAAACAACCCGTATCATACACATTTTCTGCAGGAGCAACAAGTGGACTGGAATTAGCAGTGCAACTCAAAGAGGTGATTAAAGAATTACAAGGGGCTGGGCTTATTGTTATAGCAACAGTGTCTGATCAAGGCACCAATAACAGGCATGCCATTAAACTTTTAATTCAGGAGACAAGAGGGATTTTCATAAAGTCTGGACGAGAACCTGTAGAAAATATGTTTCTTGTCAATGATCAGGAAGTCATTCCACTATTTGACCCTCCACATCTAATAAAATGCATTCGCAATAATTTATTAACAAAAAACTTGACATATCGCTGCTTTGCACGAATAACCGCACAATCCAAAAACACACATTTTACAGGGTAGCTATTTGAAAATTAAACAAAATATTTACTGTCATAACTTTTCATGTTTTTAATCATTAGAAGAGTAGAATATATAAATCGAAAGTATATTAATCAAGGATTGATTATAATCTAAAAATTCAGGTTTTGAGCTACGTAATACCTTTAATTAATAATTAAAAACTATGACTTATTCGATTTGTTACAAAATGAGTTTTGGTATATTATCATGAATAGAAAATATAAATCAAAATAATACATATGAATAGTTCTCAATTTTAGTTTTACAATGGCATAACCAGGTATGATCTGAAAGATATTAAAAAATCTGTAATAATGACACAATTACGATAAAGATAATATTAATGAAAAGTGTGTTCAAACACAAATCAATTTATTTGTTTTATGCTGAAGCCTTCGGAACGATTTTTTCTGTAGAGTAACACATTTGTTTATCATATTTAGAGATTAAACAAACCTGTAGATAAGTATTTTATTATTATTTATTTATTATTATTATAGTCCACATTTTATAACAATTTGCAGTATGTCTATTACTGTCATCAAGCTACCAGTACGCAGATTAAAATGATCACGTTAACATTAAAATATTAGGAATCACAAACATAAAAGAAATCGAACCAACACCTATCTATTATAGTTTAAAAGTAATTAGGAAAAATAACATTATGAACCATATAAACATAAAAAATCAACAAACTAAAAATAATTAGGAACATGATGAACCATGCTTAAACATAAAAAATTACAAACTTGTGCTTATTTTAAAAATAATTCAGTTAATTAAAACAATACACAAAAAATGTATCAAACACTGGACAACTACCGAATAATCAGTCTTCAGGTACACTTAATAATAAAATTAGAGATTCTCAAAAACGGTTTATAAAATCTTGGTACAATATTTTCCTAATAAGGTCTAGCACCTTCTTCTTCTTCTCACATATTGGGATTTTTCTGTGTATGCCTTTTAACAGTGATATTATTGGCAGTGTTTTTGTCTTACCAATTTTATCTATCATGACTGTTTTAAACTCTGTGTCCTCGTACGATGTTTTATAGGAAAACAGTAATTAGAGTCATTAGATTCCACCTTTAAAATTTTGACGTCTCTAGCTTTAACGTTTCTTTGTCCATATTCTTAAAAAGTTTTTGCCTATCGATGAAGCCAACGCTTTTATATCAAAAATTCGTGTATTAATTCATTTTTTGATAAGTTTTACCAGATTTTTTAGCATTTTTATAATGTGCACATACTGGTCAGGTGTATATATGGGTCCAGACTTTAGAGCTTTACCTACTCTCTTCAATAAGGAGTGAACATTATCACCCTCATTTTGAGTGTGCCCTTTATTAAGTATTTGTGGGTTATTGAATTAATAAAATCGAGATGGTAAACTGCATATACATAAAGAGCTATTATGTACTGGTTCTTTTGCTGGCCACAGCAATTGTCGGAATAAAAACTATATCTAATTTTGAGTCTAGTTCTTCAGCTTTAAACTTTAAATTTGTATGTATTTAAGCAAACAAGATCCTATTTCTATAGCACCGCGTTTAGCTTGACCTTCATACCAGACATAACATGCAGTGTCTTTAGATTTGATATCGCATATTGTGAAATTATACGTATTTAATTTTGATACGTAATAAAAGTTTGATGCATCTCCTCTAGGACAAGGCATTGCAGCCTGAAGATCATAAACTGCTACAATACAATTATCAGGAGTAAATTTTTGTCATCTTCTTTATTTTGCCTTGACAAATCCTTCTCTTAAATGCCTATCAAACTTTTCTTTCAGTTCTACCTTATCGTTTTCTGTGGCATTACTGTATGATGTACAATCCTCACACTGATCTTTTTGGTTGGAAAAGCTAATGTTGAACTCGTTGTTGAAGATCCTGTAATACAAGGTAATTGGCGCTGGTAGACTTTTGACTGACAGTCGAGTTCGTAATCCCTATGTAAGTCTGCTACAGTTTTCCCACCATCAATATAAAGCCTTTTGTGTCTGCACGACAGTAGTGACTTTCAATTTTGGAATTGAGTTGATGTGTTGAATTACACTCTTTAATAGCCGGATCTAAATGGAAATGTTGACTGTGTTTCCACGATTATCCAAATCTAACATGCCACATGAATTCTGCTTCTTTGAATAACAGTTCGGATAAAGGCATCAGTTATATCTAGCGTAGCTTTAAAAATACTTTACACACTGAATTCTCTCATTATCAATGGTCAAATAAAAGCGTTGTTTTTCCGGTTACTGTTATGCATCTTGTATGAGTAGCGTTGAATGACAAGATTAAAATAAACTCCTGTTGTTTTGCAGATCTCCCATGCCCCAAAAGCTTTCAAAAATTTCTGCGCTGTGATTCTGTAATGTTTTGTGTACATTTTTGTTTGCATTTATCAGTACACGGTGTTTTGAGAGACTTTGCAGGCACAACGGTTTTTCCTTTTAGAATTGGATATATAGGACTTACCAGAGTTTCTTAGGATTTTTGCCTTGTTACGCAACCAGTTATTGGGTGTAGATTTTCTTTCTGTCCTTTATTTGAGCTGATATTATCGTCACAACCAAGATGTGGAATTGGTATCAGCAGTAAGTTCTAAAGAAGCTGGAGGTGTAGAACATGAAGTTGAAGCTACTGGCTCAATCGAATCATTGCGAGAAATATCTTCTTCATGGTAGCTCTTGTAGAAAATATGTTATTGTCTACCCTAGACTGAACCACTGCTGTTAAACGTTCATTATTCAATTCATCGTCTGATGAACTCTCGGAATCTGAGGAACTAGATCCATCGCTTGAGCTGATGAACCAGATCCATCGCTTGAGCTGCTACTAGATTCTGTTTGCATGGGGCTATCGGCATAGGTATAGGTGAACTTGTTTGGTTTATGGTAACATCGTTACTGAAATTGTCATATTGTTTTTCATTTAAATCTACTCCACTCAACAAATTTTTAAAACTTCTCGGTTTTTCTTTTCAAAAGAGACCTCTTGTAGAGCAGGTGTATCGATATCACATAGTCAGGATCTTTCACACTATCATCTGAGCAAAAGTCTTCACTAACATTAGATAAATCTTTATTTTCAATATTATCGTTAGGCTTGGGAGATAAAATGAACTGTTCTTTTCAGTGAATTGTATGGAAGTTGAAGTCGTAGGTATTTCATTCTGTATAACAGATTTACTATCTTGTTTGAGATTCCGGATTATTTGTAGGTATGGGATTTGGCACTGTAAATAATAAGAACATTTCATAAAATAACGAACCACGCCATACTATGCCATGGCATGTCATGCCAGAACAACATCACAATACAACACACCACACTACACCACCCATACCAACCATGCCATGCCACACCACACCGCTCAATCCTGTCATACTACAACACAACACAACATAGCATCATGCCTGTAATACCTGAAGCCGGCTATGTCTTTTCTGCTGTTCATCGGCATAATTTCTAACGCCGAGTTGCTAAATTAAGAATGTTCTAAATAAGAAATGACGATTACCCTGTTTGCTTGAACCAGGATTCGAACCCGGACATCGCGGTTAACAAGCCACGCAAGAGGCAGCAAAAATACCAAAACACGTTATAATTACATTATATCGTTAAAGTAACTGAACTTGCTTTCGGTTCTAAATTGTTTAGCTTTATTTTTAAGCAATAATAACCTATTTCATAAACATGTTAAAAGATTTTGTTGTTTCTATCTTGAAGAAACAAATAAAACTTAATAAGTATTATTGTCTTACTTACTTTTTCGTGAAGAATGTTGTAGCACTAAATGCAGCACTTTTAACAAAAAATGATCGAAAACAGTCACAATTTTAACTTAAATAATCAATCAACTCAAAATGAATGAATATTGCAGAAAATATTACTAAACTTTACAATTTAAACACACGATTATTTGGTAATGTGCTATTATTCCCGAAAGTTTTGATATGGACACGCGAAAACAATAATAGTAACTGGCGATCGTCGACTGTTGCACAAATATGGCGTGATAAATCAACCAATCACATAACGACATTTTTACGCGCCACTCCGTCAGTTTTGCCGTTATGAATGTGAGTCTTACTGACCATAAAATACGGACTATTTTGCAAGTGACTGTGTTATAAACCAGTATTTGCAATATTTTGGTTTGTGCGGTTATTCGTGCAAAGCAGCGATATGTAGCAAGTAACCAGCAGTTGCGAACAGCAAAATGGCAACACATTGAATTGTTACTCAAAGAAAACCCTGGATACAAAGGTATAAGACTAATGCCAAAGCTTACAGACAATCATGTCATACCGAATAAAATTTCCAAAATGAAGGTCAAATATGCCACACAAATCTTCAGTCAAACGGTAGCATCTAATATGGGATATTTAGCAGGTAAAATGATGTAACTGATTATACATTAATTACTCATTATGTATTAAGATCTTTTAATGTTGTGAATATAGGTAACATTCGGATTATGGCAGTCACAGCTCTACAGACGCGATACGGCAACCACGGTCGTGATCGCGACAGTTGGCCGCGGTATTCGGAAGTGGCTATTACTAAAATTCTAGTCTATCTAGTCTACACAAACTTTTCATACAGTGGACCCCCGGACCTCCTGTAATTCGACATGCCTATAACATGTAGATACAGTCGAGTCGTGTTATGAATCCGCCACGGAGGTATGTTGGCAAAAAGTTCCGGACTACCAGGGGGCTGTGGCAGTACTCTATATTCCGACAAATTTGATAATCCAACACTGCCTTGCAAAACGTTTGTCGGATTACCGCGGGTCAACTGTATTATATTTTCAAATGTTCTATCCATACTGAAGTTTAAATTGATACACAATACTTCTGAAACTACAAATCTATATATAAAAATCAACTGCTATCTCTGTTAGTCTCGCTAAAACTCGAAACTGACTCGACAGATTCTGATGAAATTTTTTGTGTGTTTGAGTTATGGATGGTTGAGATTCATAAATGGACCCGGTAGAGGCCGTTGTTGTCGAGATCCAGAAATCACCCGTGCAAAGCTGGGGTGGATCGCTAGTAATATATAAATTCTAAATTATGTTGCTAAGACATTTTTTTTCCACAGACAAAGGAATTCTCCCTGAAGAATGTAAAGAGACAGCTGATATTCTCCTTTTTTTTGATCAACTATTTGATTCATTAAACGGGAGCTATACAAAACGGAAACAACATGGAAAGCCATTACTTGGACCTGCAAGACCAAATTCTAGTCACAATAGTCTATGGAATAAAGCTAAAATTGAATTGAAAAAACATGAAATTTACAAACATTGTAACAGGTAAAGCTGAGAAAGTCCCTACTTTAGAAAATTGGGTATGGACACTGGATGGTGTTCAAATACTTCTAAATAAACTAAAAAACGATTATGGCGTAACTTCCGTTTGGATGCGGCACCTAAACCAAGACCCCATAGAAAACTTTTCGGGGCTATTAGGAGCCATGGTGCTGCAATACAAACCCCACAACAGAAAGGTTTGAAAGTGCCTACACTAGCTTATTAATAAATAATATATCATGTCCATGCCCTGGGGCAAATTGTGAAAAAGACTATTGTGAAGTTTTATACACCCTCATCATAGATGACTGCCAGGCCACGGTGACCAGTGAAGTTGAGAGCATACCCACAGTGCAAGTAACTGACATAGATCAAAAAAAAAATGATCCTCGAGTATTAGGCGCTCTACAATTTGTGAGCGGATATTTTGTACGCAGTGCGAGGAAGAATATATTTAAAAATTGCCAGCAATGCACTAAAGACATGGTTACCTCTCAAGAAACTGAGTATATTAAACGCCGAGAATATGCTGGCAGACGTTGGCTTGTCAGTCCTTCCGAATCTCTCCTCTCTTGCATATCTGCAATGCAAGATATTACCAATGAAATTTTAAAACGTCATTTATATTATGAAAATATGAAAGAATTCATAAAAACGATAATACTTCTGCATATAGAATTTGATTTTTTAAATTGTAGTCTACACAAAGACAAAGTTATAGAATTTGCTATCAATTTATCTTGCAGATTTTTCATAAATAATTACCGTAAAGATATAAACAAAATATTAAAAGGGAAGAGAGACTCCAATAATGATGAGGATGTATTTCAAATAAAGGCGAAAAAATACTTTCATAAGTGTTTTAAGAGACGAAATAAATGTACAATTTAAATACATTGTGGTTTTATTATTGTAAATTTTCCCCTCTTGTGTGTGCTCGCACAAAAATTATCGTTGGATTATTTTATTTTATTTATATAGCTACTTTTTCTCATTCCGTGTGTGAACTGAATATAATAGAATATATACTGAGTAAAGAAAATGTACTCTTTGTAATATACACGTAATAAAGCAAAATAGCTACATAAATGAATAAATAAAATAACAATAAACATAAGAAGGCGTCGTTTCTATTTCTATATATATATATATAACTGAAAGTAGTTCCATCTCACGCATGCAGACGGCAGCACAGTCATTCCCATTTGAAGGCGTCGAGAGAGACCTCTATTCCCTATATAAAAAAGTACTCTGTGGATGCTACTATGTATGTAATTACTCTAAGGCCAGAAGGCATTTACAGCTTCGTCAGTAGTATCCTCTTAGTATTCTGTGTTCGACAGGCTCTAAAGCCTCTAGGAGTACAAATGTTCTGTGCTCAAAAGGAGTAGGAAGTTTCGATATGAATTAAGTATACAAACTGATTTATTACAAATGCCTTTAATAGGTTTTAATAATAGGGTAATAGACCTATTATAAGGTTATTGGAGAATATTTTAACTTGCTATTAAATTCATACTTAATTGTGAAATAATTGCAAAGGACATCTAAATTTGTAATACTATAGGTAAATATGATTTATTTTAAACTTAAGATATCGTCCACTAATGCATGTTTAAATTTATTCTTTAAATGAATAATTAGCACATGTAAAATAAAACTTCATTTTACTTAAATGACTTTATTAAAATATCCATTTATTCTTATAACATTCATAATATCACTGCAACAAAAATACAATGGAATATTATAAACATTTGCCTAATCGCTTCGAAGCTTCAAGTAAATAATTCATGTATATATTGCAAAAATATTCAAAAATGTGTTTATTGCATTTTTATTGAAAAGAAATATGAATGGACTTAAATATACCTAATACTTTTGAAGTACCTATGTATGTGAGGGATATATAAATAATATTAAATGGCAATTAGGTCACTGATTGAAAATTCATCTTACGCTCACTATCATGCAATCTCACTCATTATAAACAAGCTTATCGATAATGACAAAGAAATACAACATAAAAGAGACAAAATTGGCGTTTAGGTTAACTTCAACCTTAAAGAAAAGTAAATATTTGTGGAAGTATTTAGTGGCGGTAAAATATGTGTTAATTAATTGGTGTTTAAAAAACGCACTCTACAATTCAGATATTTTTTCATGCTTTTCCTTGTTGCAAATGATGGTAGCATGCAGTTATTGTCAAATTGTGTTTATAAATAATTAAATTAAAATTCATATTATGACATTTCAAAATTAAATGATTGAAAACGGATATGTTTTCTTATCGTGAAAATTTGTGCATTTAATTTTTAATTTAATTTATTTTTAATAAACTAAAATTAAATTATTTTATGAATAATATTCTTAAAATATCTTTTAATTATTTTTTGTTGGGTAATTGAAGCTAAACAAAACACTAAATTGTTATTGGAGAAATACCTATATTTTGTAAGTTTGAAATGACTAAAATGAATGATATAAAAATGGTACATACAACATATTTCATAAAACTCACTAAATCTATAAAAAAATGCTTCATTATCAATGGTATGTACATATTATGTCATTTTTTATTGTCAATAATTTTAAGAAAAAAGTACAAATGGTAGGTAAAATGAGATCACTAAGTAACTTTCGAAATTAGACGAAAACATAAACAAGCATTTTTTGTCATAAATAGCAATCCGAAAATATACGCTACAGAAACTAGTGTAACTAAAATACTCTAGCCATACTCGAATAAATAAAAATTAGAAATTAAAACTCACGGGCACACTTCTTCACACGCCTTAAAAAGCTTTAATTGATACTTGTTTACATTTAGTCTTTGATATATTACTAAGCAAAGTTCGTTACATAGAACAGTTTGATAATGGATAAATATTAACTGAAATTAAATAAAATGCTAGTACAGAAAGTAACTTATGTTGCTTTCATGCAATTATGAATGCATTCTACTGTAGCGACATACTAAAATATACAATTTAAATTGCAAAACAATTGACAATAAGACATTGACAAACCTGCATATATTATTATTTATTACTAATTGGCTTACATAGAAGGAAATAAAAAATATATAGACCATCTTTAACATCCAATATTAACCACTCTAAAAGAGCACCGGTTTATATGTATCCATTATTTTAACACATTTAAAAGGCAGTAAGGGTCAGTTAATGCTGATGAAGTCTTATTAAACTTTCTAAAAATTCCTAACAAATGCATAAATGGAAGAATTACTGTCAATTTAATACAATCGCTTATGCTCTATTGCATCTTTTAAGTTAAGAGCCCAATGCACAACAAGATTTAACAAGATATGCTATTAAATACAAAACCTGTTTTTTTAAATGCCTCTGTCACTTTATTTCAACTGAGTCTTTGCTAATCGCCTTCTAAGCATCACATAGTATTCGATTCTTCTAGAGTGATGATAAAGTTGGTCTGTAATGGATATTTTTATTATTTTGAAATATTTTTATATCTTTTTTTGTAAATTTTCACTATTCCCCTGTCGCTAGAAGACTGAAGACGCGATCTAGTCTGTACCGAGCGATGTTAGGCTTATCATACTTAATATTAGGTTATCGCTTGATCTGGTTTGATATCTTGAGAAACTCCAAGAAACCGGCCTGCATCTCTGCATCCATGCCTGTTTCCCAAGCATCATTTTCTAGTTCATCGCTGAAATTACACAAAAATATAGTGCGTAATTATTAAGATTTTTTTTGAAATCTTAAGGCATCTTGTACTTAATAATGCGTCACAAATTTTAGGCTAAAGGAGGCACAAATTAACAGACAAATTTACACGCATGCATGTACATACACCCGAAAAACATTACAATATAGGGCAACAGCTGTACAGGTTTACAGATATTATAAAACTTACAAGTTTTTACACTCTTATATATATTTTGAAATGAATTAAATAATAGAGGTGTTAACAAGTATTGTTGCTGAAAAATATTTTTTCCCAATCTACCTCAATTTATCATTTGCTATTACAAACTCACTTTTATAATATTATGTGACAGCAATACATATATTGTGTTGATAGGGTACATTCCATAGGAACAAGAAGATTTTTAATACATAAAATATTTTTAAAGTTACATGGGTGGTGCCATACTGAAAACGTTTGGCTGGCATGGCATCCCTTGGTTGCATTTTTCTCCAAAAATACAGAATAGAATAGAGAATGCCAATTCAGAGTGGCGGAACCAGGCATACATTGTATTTTAATTCTTAATTGAGAATTATATGTAACTATAGTCAATGAGCCACAGTATCTACGTACCTTAAAGTGGATTGTGTGCTTGCTTGTCATCCCCACTTGTATAAAATAAGATACAATTATTTAAACCGGAATGTTACTGAGTCCCATTCCATTACTTTAAGTTTCAACTAAATTTTGAATCATATTAGATGAGAATAATTAGTTTTTTTTTAGTAATGTACTGTTGTGAAAGGCAAATTTTACACAAATATTATTTACAAATTATCTAATATATAAAAATTAATTTTTGTTTGTTCGTATTTTATGCGCTCCCATACCGTTCAACAGATTGCGCTAAAATTTTGTCAACCTATTACATGCACTTGCGCGAAGGTTATAGGCATAGTACAATTAAATTACAGTAAGTGGCGCGCGTGTCGTACCGACATATTTATTTGAAAGTCATAATATGTCATTCAATTAATTAAAATTAGGCTGCGTTTCCACCAGAGATGTGCGAGAATGCGTAGCGAGGGATGTGTTTGTTAAGAACCAATAGAATCACTTCATTTACCTAGCCTCGCTCAGCGCAGGTCTAGTCAAAACGACTCAGCGGAGCGAGGTTTTTGTACATACAAAACAAGGAAAGAATGTGTGCGAAGGATGTGTTGCGAGGATGTGTCGAGGGCTGTGTGCGAGGTATGTGGTCTTCATTACGCTACGCATCCTCGCACCGCTCAAAGGCCTAGCACATCTCTGGTGGAAACGCTCACACTCGCCTCCAGCCCTCGCATGCATCCGCACCGCCTAGCTACATCGCACATCTCTGGTGGAAACGCAGCCTTAATGTACGTGGTGGCAGAGCCACGCTGCAACTATATTATGGTTGTAGCGCGAATAGGTCGGCTCGACCGGGGTAGGACTACGGTCTCACAGAATACCGTAATATAGTGAGTGTAGAGAACCGGAGACCCTTTTTACTGGAAACGAGGCATTCCATCTTAGTCCTCAGGGATGACAACGCATCTGCATTTTGATTCTTAATTGAGGATAAATGTAGATGTCTATGGGCCACAGTACCCACTTACCATCAGGTGGACTGTGTGCTCGTTTGTCACTCTATGCTATAAAAAAAAACAATATAACCCTTCTAAATTTAAAACTATATTTCCAGAAATATGTTTTCTGCGGCAGCAACGTGCATATAATGAGTTGTTTTAAAACATGCATTCTTAAAGGCCTTGTTTACTAAGCTCAAGTAGCAATAGCCGGCCATATACCTCAAAGAACCGACAACCGATAGGGAAGAAAGGTTCTCGAGTGGCAACCTCGTACCGGTAGGCAAATGACCCTCCACTAGATGGAGTGACCACCTGATAAGACATGCAGGAAGTCGACGGATGCAGGTGGCAAGGAATGGTGCTTTGTGGCGTTTCTTTAGGGAGGGTTATGTTCAGCAGTGGACTTGTGAAGGGCTGTAATGACGATTCTTAAAGGCAAAACCAAACATAGCCAACATACGTAATTATAAATTAACAACACAAACAAACCTTTTTATGGATTTTTCAAGTTTGCTAAGATTTTGAAAACAGTAATTGATATTTTCTTTAATCTTATTTTCTTGCTTGTTCCTTGCTTCTATTTTATGAAATAATTTTATGTACATATATTTAAACTCACAGTATATCTTCTTCGAGAGCTGCCACTTTAGGTGGTAGATTATTCTGTAGGAAGGCGCATTCTTCTGCTGTCAGAGTGTGGCCATCTGCGAGATAACCACCTTCGTTGTTTATTCCTCCGTCACTTTCACCATTAATATCTGCAAGAAAAACGCAAATTGATTAATTATATAATTGACTGCATACGTAAGAGGTTATCAATTCGGCTGTCCTTTTTTATTATATGATAAAACAAGGTCTGAAATAATAAATTGGAATATTACGATTGTTACAAATGTTATTTACTCTTAGTCATCTCTAATTTTTTTTACTTTGGTAATCTCTTTAAATAAAAATCAATCTGTCCGTTAGTCTCGCTAAAACTCGAAAACGGCTCGACCGATTTTTACGAATTTTTTTGTGTGTATTTGAACGGGTCCCTGGATGATCTAAACGATTCACAATTGGACCCGGTAGATGGCGCTGTTGTCGAGATCCAGAAATCACCCGTGTGAAGCCGAGGCGGATCGCCCAGGTTATATTGTGGTGTAGATATTGTGTTATAATCATCGATTACTAATAAAAAACTAGTTACACAATCCCATGCAAAAGTTCTCTAAAAACTGTCGCCAATTGTTTTGACGTAATTCTAGTCGAAATAAATATACATTAATGTAAATTCAACATAATTTGTATTCACAAAGCTACGTACAAATTAAAAGCGCACCCAAATATTCGAGTGGGCGCTCATTCGGTAAGGACATTTTTTGTCACTGATTGTGTATCTAGTTTTTTATTAGTGATCGATGGTTATAATATGTTAAAATCCTCTGATTTAAGTTTTTATAACAAGTAATCTTTTGTTATTCAAATTATTTTTAAAACATATGCACTTTGCATCCTATATGCTCTCGGTTCAACCTGGGCATTAACTCGTTAATCCGTTAATCGTTAATTAACGAAGTTAACATTTCCACTAACGGATTAACTTTTAAGTTAACTTTAAAAAATGTTAACGGACTCGTTAACTTCCGTTAAATTTCCTCAAGTCCGTTAATCGTTAATCCAGTACCTACTATTTACCAAGCACCGCGCCGCGCCACGCCGCCGCCGTGAAAAATACGTTCTGACAAGTAAGTTCGGGCCGGTCTACAAGTGTGGCGCGGCGTTAGTATAGCCGATGCGTGTGAGTGAGAAAAAAACTGCGAAGAAAATTTCTTCGCAGTTTTTCCTTACATAATACGTATGATTCGTTTGATTGATTGTTTCCATTACTTAGCGCCGGCGCTTAGAATGTGTTGTTGTTTTTTTTTTGTAACTACCTACTTTTTGGATTTTGTGTACTGTCCGTGATTTACGTCTGTGCAGTGTGTGTAAAACAGTGTAGGTACTGTGCAAATTAAAACCATATCATGGAATCGGATTCCGGTTCCACTACGGACGAAAATCCGTGCCACATTTGAGTGACTATGTTAGTTTTGTATCCAGATCGAGAGAACAAATGCTTTTTGAGTATAAACTATACTTACCTACCTAAACAAACAAAAATAAAAGTTCACATATCGAGTCTCAACAATCTTTAACAACACATAAGAATAGCGCATGAGTCCCAATACCTACTATTTGAAGAGACGGTCAACCGGGGTCTAACCGGGGTAAGCCAAAGAGGAGAATCGCTCATTCCGATAATAATGATGATATCGGTGAAACCAGGAGCAGTAATCAGGCTAAAAAAATACGACAGGATCGACGGTTGCACGTTACGGTGGCAGCAACGCGAGTAACAATGAGGAAGAAGACTTTTTCAATTCTGTCACTCAGTCTAAAGAAAATCCTAAGAGCCACAAATCTTTAAAGTGTCGAGCTCAAAATCTCATCAAAATGTGGCTAGACAATAGACATGAAATCAAAAGACTTGTTCAACGATGCGGCATTACTCGGAGAACAGATATTCATAAATCTGTTTATTAAATATAATACTGATATACCCTCAAGCGCTGCAGTTGAACGTCTTTTTTCTCGCGTGCGAGCCTCGCTTTCAGACGAGAACTTCAACATATTAATGTTCATAAAGGGACAATATCCACATTATGCTAGATGATTAAATTACACACTCCAATTATACGTCTTTTTTTTTGTTCCTAACCTGTTAACTTCTAGAACCCAAAACAACAGTTTTTATAAGTAGATCATTAGCGCAACGATATAAAAAAAGCAATTATAATCACGTGTTAACGGATTAACGTCCTTCGAAATGTAACGCTTTAACGTTTAACGAAGTTAACTTTTTTAGTAACGGATTGGCGATTAACGAAGTTAATTATTTGTTTAACGGTGCCCAGCTATGGGTATAGGTAGAGAGAAAGCCCTGTGGCTTTAAGTCCGTCTTTTTGTACGCGATTGTGTGCAAATAGAGCTTAAATAAATAAATAAAATACAGTAAGACCGGTGATCACCTTTTTAAAGTTGGGCAACACTGAGAATTTAAAACAAAAGAAAAAACACAGCTTACTGTCGGCATGGCGGCGCCTGGTGTCGGTGTCGGCGCGAGGTTCGCGGGGCTCACGGGGTGCGGGGAGGTCGCGGGGCTCGCGGGGCGCGGGCGCGGGGCGCGGCGCGGCGTCGTGGTCGGCGAGCCCCCAGCGCGCGGCGCGCAGCGCCACCACGCCGCGCACGCACGCCAGCGACGCGCGCCGCCGCAGCCGCTCGAACGCCGCGTGCATGCCCGCCGGGCAGTCCGCGTCCAGCGCTATGCCCGACAGCTGCACACACGACACACATTTTCTTTTTTTTTTATCTATACATATAAATAATATTCAAGTGTCTGTAATATTGAAATAACTGGCTTCTACATTAACCGATTGTGATGAAACTTTACGAACGGATGCCAAGGGGGATCTAGGCTATATGTTATCCGATAAACTTAATTATTTTATTGAAAAAACGGAAATTTTAAGTAATTAATAGTCTTTGACTATCTTAAATCTAAATAACGCCAAACTAATAAGATCCTATCCGGGCGAAGCCGGAGTGGATCGCTAATATAAAGCAGCAGGGGTGGCCAATGTTTGCGAACATAAGATATTATACTTTTAATCTTAACCTTTAACTATCGACCTTTATTTTTTGTAACACTAGCATGGACATGGTGTCTGACAGACTCCTACATTGTTAAGGGTCATTTGTTATTAATTGTGCAAATAAATAAATGAAAAAGAATTTAGAATGGATGCTTGGATTATAAATAATAGGATTTTAAATAGATATGAGAAACTTCAAAATTTTTCAAAAAAATCAAGAAAAGGCACTTTTCAGTCTTAATTGGCACTGAGATCACTTAAAGTTCTATTAACTAATTATTTATTTTAAAAATCAAGGTAATTATATTTTTCTTTTAAAATCTAATAAATTTTCAATTAAAAAAACAACAATGTTTATTCTCAATTGCAAACAAAAAAAAACTGACAGAGGGTCAATTGCCCTATAATTATTGACTTGCTTTACACAGGGGATTTGAGAATTGCCGACATATCAGATTTTTGCATGCTACACATTTGTAGGCAGTCTTTCTGTGGAGTCTTGGGGGGCTCATAGGTTTTTTTTTATTTATTTTTATAGGATAGGGTGACAAACGAGCACACAGTCCACCTGATGGTAAGTGGTTGCTATGACCCATAGACATCTATATCTATCTTCAATAAAGAATCAAAATGCAGATGCGTTGTCACCCGTGAGGACTAAGATGGAATGCCTCTTTTCCAGTAAAAAGGGTCTCCGGTTCTCTACACTCACCATACGAAACACAGCAGTGTTAAGCTGCTATTTTACGCTGGTATTCTGTGAGAGCGTGATCCTTCCCCGGGCGAGCCGACCCATTCGTACTACAACTATACTACTAATATAGCTGCAGCATGGCTCTACCACGTAAAAAAGGTTACAAGGTTTTCTCTTCCCTTGCTCTCCGTCTTCAGCTTGGGTATCATTTGGGGGTGTGTCACCACCTAAAACGCGCTTTGTGGTGTTTCTTGGTAATGCTTTGGTCGAGATATAATGTCTTTGCATATGCGGGACTACTAGAGAACGAGCTAATTTCTTTATAAAGATACCTCGATTCCCTTATTTTGATGTTGAGCATATAATATGCTAGCATTGATACCACTCAAGTCAAGAATTCGAAACATCACCAGAAAACGAATCATCTAAACGCAATATTTTTGTCGGTCTTTTTACTGCACTTTTTTGTTCTAATGGTTGTTTTGACCCGGAAGAACTTGATTGACTATTTTTGACCATTTTAAACAACAAAAACCTAAAGTAAAGGTGGTATAATATTGTTTCTTAATGAAATATCGACGTGGGGTCTCACAGAACCCGTCTTAACTTTAAATACGTGTAACTTACATTTATGTGTATATTAACAACCGCCTCCTTCATCGAGCATTTGGTGACTAAACTAGAAGCTGCTGAGACGCCCACCCGCAGGGGGTGGTGGTAAATATGTTATTCTAAGAAATCAGCAAGTGCGAAAGGTCTGTGAGACCCCACGTCCACAGTTAAAGGTTAAAAATGTGTCACAATCGACTTATTGTCATAGACATAGTCTAAATGCTCTCCATTTGTGTGAAAATACCATGACAGTCTATCAGAAGTTCACTGCTGAACATAAGTCTTCCATAGCGCTTCGCCTGCCGCGCTTGGAATTAGGGATGCTCGATCTCAATCGATTTTCTGGAAGATCGATTCACGGCCATACGATCTACTGATTTTTGAATCGATTCAAGGGAATTCGATCTTCGCCAAGATCGAATCGTATGCCTATAAGATCGTATGAAAAAATCGTATCAACTAAAACCTAAACATCAACCGAACCGTAACGTACTAACCGATCTTTGCATACCTATCGTATTGCTGGGGAGGGGACAAAATAACTAAAAAAAAGTAAGTTTACCTACCAACACATTGAATGAGAGTAGCTTCGAGTTACATCAAAAGCGGTAATGTATGAAATATGAAGGTAGGTATGATAATATTTTGTTTATTTTATTATCGGGTACCTATGTTAGTGTTCTATGATCTTTCATTTTTTGTATTATTGCGATACGAAAAGTTGAGCTGTTCTGTGAGCGTAAACTATTATTTTAAAATACTTTTTATATGGCCTCGCCAATCAGATCAAACGTTTGGGCTTTTTTATTAAATGTTCACGGGTAGACAATGTAAAATGTGTAAACAGATGGTTAAAACTAGTGGTAATACTACCAATTTAAAAAATCATCTCAGACGTCGTCACACAGGCACTTATTCTGAGCTAAGCAAAAGTGAAGAAAGTTCTACTACAGCAATTGCCGAAATCGTAAGTATCTATCTTCTATACAAATAAATAAAATTTAAGTGTCTGTTTGTAATGTCAAAATAACAGCTTTTTACTCAATACATATCAAAGTACAACGTGTTACAAAATACCCCGTAAAAAATATAATTAATTATCAAAGCCAAAAATTTTGTCAACCCTAAGCTGTCATGTCAGGGAACCAGATTATTTAACAGAAAGGCCTACGTACCTATTTTACCTAATAATTGTCTACTTTCGTTTTTCTATTTTTCATTCATAAATGTTTGCTACCTCAATACAAGGATGTCATTATACTCAAGTATTGGCTTCAAAAAATGTCAAGTTGGAAAAAAAAATGTTGTCAATTTCAAATCTTCTAATCGATATCCTACAACTGTTTCGAGTTTTTTTTTCCAACATTTTTTGCAAAATAACGATGCTTTCTAACTCGGAATATTACGATATGATGTTATGCGTAGGCCATGAAGATAGCAATTTAAATCGTGCTCGCGAACTGTATCGGCAACGATTTATCGATGGTAGACTGAACAGCGACGGCTGCCTTCGTACCAGTGTTTTCTGAACATGTCAAGACGACTACATTCCACCGGCTCTTTTCATCGGTCTACTGGAAGTGGTCGACGCCAGGCAGACTGAATTAGTGTTTGAGCATTTTGAAGAAGAGCCAACCACAAGTACGAGGCGAGCCGGAACAAGATTCGGTATAAACCATGTTGCAGTTTGGCGAATTCTTCGTGACGACAATCGTCACCCTTATCACTATCGCCGTACACAGGAGCTGATACCCTCCGATTTTGCACCCAGGAGGAACTTCTGCGAGTGGTACCTCAGGCAGTTAGAGGAAAACCTTAATTACGTAAACTATGTTCTTTGGACGGACGAGGCAACATTCACGAGGTCAGGACTTTCAAATATGCATAACAATCACGTTTGGGCTCGCGTGAATCCACATGCTTCACGGCAGGGCAGATTCCAACACCAGTGGCGGCTGAATGTGTGGGCTGGCCTTTATGACGGGCATGTCATCGGTCCCGTCATTATGCCATCACGTCTGAACGTTAGCAACTATCTAACGTTTTTACAAACGGAATTCGAAGAGGCGATTGACGACTTTCCTGTGGCTGACTGGGATTACTTTGAGAACCAAATAAACATGGTGTTTCAGCATGATGGAGCTCCGGCACATTTTGCTCGCAACGTACGAAAACATCTTAACGTTCGCTTTCCGCGAGGATGGATCGGCCGCGGGGGACCGGTGCTATGGCCTGCTCTTTTCCGGACCTCACACCCTTGGACTTTTGTGGCGTTATGTAGGACAGAGTGTATTTATCCGATTGCCCAACGGTTGCCGAGATGGAACAGCGTGTTAGATCGGTTTTCGCATCAATAACTCCGAAGATGGTGCGAAATGCCACACGCCATATCCGACGAGCGACGTTGTGTATTGAGGCGGAGCACACTGAGCCGTTTCTGTAAATTTGACGTATATTAAAAAGTAAGTGTTCGTTTAGGTTGTTTCGTTAGGTTAGGTATTTTAAAAATTTTGTCGTTAGAGCTATCTCTCAAAATTATGGCCAAACACATAGTAGAAGAGAACATCAATTCACAACATCACGACACAAATTCTGGTGGCTTATTGTGGAACGTTATCTAAGAGTTAGATTCTTTTATGAATCCAAAAAGATAATATTTCATGGATAGTATCATCAAAGCAGCAGTTATTTAGTTTAAGTGCTTGGGGTATATTTTATATTATTTAATAAATATTTTTAATTTCATGTTTTATTTGAATAGTTTTTCTCCTTCCGAATCTTATTACGTTTTAATGCAAAACGTAATATCCAATAAAGTAATAATAATATTTACTTGAAGCTGAACGCACTCTTAATTCCTTCTAATATATCTCTTCTGTGAAAGTTGTATGTTGTAACATTTACGTCGAAACCGATTTAAATTAAAAAGAGCACGTAGATTCTTAGAATCACGAGCTATTTTTAATTAAAAGAAAATTTTATCCTGATTAACGCCACAGCCACAGCTAGTAATATGAATAACTAATGAAAAAAAATCTGACAGCTAAAAAGATTATCTGATAACTATTCACTTGTTAATTGTAAGTGGCGCTGGATTGGAAAAACTGCAAGAAATGGACGTAGGGTAGGCATTTGCCTCTTTCATTTCTTCCACTTCTCATGTTAAATATACACTGCCGGCCAAAAGTTTAAGATCACACTTAAACAACATAATTATCTATAAATTGTAACGAAATCCCATAAGATAAATAAAAGAAATGTACACCTGCATATTCTATTGTTAATATCGAATATCTAAAGAAGTCATTCTTTTATTTACTTTCAAGTTATTGGACAATAAACATGTATTGTTTTCAAACACCGACAAACGCTGCGTTAGAGCCAGGTGATAGAGTCGTAATAATATTCTTATGATGGGCTAATAACTAATTGCTTTGCTTTTGTTTCCCATTGGTTAATAATTAGGATTATTTAGCTTCTAAAAACACGTGTTTCCGACTTATTATTACCTGAGTTTACATGGTTTTGTTCACAAACAATCTCAATTAGTCTAAACTTGTGTTTCTACAGTGAAGACGTCTTAAAATGGGAAAAGCACGCGAAATTAGCAGTGCAGTGCGTTCTGCCATCGTTGTTTTACATAATGAAGGCAAATCCGAACGTGAGATTGCTTTATAATTGAAGTTATCGTTGACTTGTGTTCATGGCACAATAACTCGATACAGGGAGACAGGCACTTTTCAAGATAGTCCACGCTCGGGAAGGCCGAGAGCTACCACGTCAAGTGAAGATCATTTCATTGTTGTTACCAGCAAGCGAAATAGATGCTTAACAGCACCGGAAATCCGCGTTGAAGTAAACAAAACCCGAGTTAAACCTTTATCATTGACTACAGTAAAACGGCGAATGAGAGGTGCGAAATTGTATGATCGTGTCGCCGTTCGAAAACCTCTGCTAAGGCCACAAAACAAGAAAAAAAGGGATGCAATGGGCTCTTGCCCACCGAGATTGGACTGAAGAACATTTAAAAAAAGTTCTTTGGACCGATGAATCCAAGTTTGAGCTATTCGGTTCAAAACGAAGAATTTACGTCCGACGTAGTGACCAAGAAAAAATGTGCCAGACTGTGTAGCCATAATTGAGCCACAATCAAGCATGGTGGTGGGTTGCTTTTCTAGCCAAGGAACTGGCGATTTGATCAAAATTGACGGAATTATGAAAAAGGAAGAGTACAAAAAAATTTAGAACAAAAGGCCGTTCCTTCAGGGTTGCGATTAATTGGAGATGGATTCATTTTCCAAGAGGACAATGATCAATAAGCATAGCTCAAAATTATGCAGAGGATATTTGGAAGAGAAAGAGGCACAAGGGGTGTTAAAAACATGGTTTAGCCTCCTCAAAGCCCGGATCTCAATCCCATTGAACTTTTGTGGGAAGAGCTTGATAGGAACGTCCGTAATTGTGGTCCATCCTCGCGAGAAGAAATATGCTTTATTATTTTGCTTTGTGCGACATTTGGAGCAATATATCACAAGACACTATCAACAAATTGATTGCCCGTATGCCGAGACATGTGAAAAAAGTCATAGAATGCAGAGGAGGATTTTTTGATGAAAAATCAGTTTACCTAACTATAGCCTTTTTTAGCATGGACTGTTAATATTTTTACGTCAAGTATATTGATCGTCAAAAAGTGTTTTATTGGATGATTTAACAGTTTAATTAAACATTTAATATTTTATTGGAGTTTTATTTAATTTTCCTACTTTAATTAAGGTGGTCTTAAACTTTTGGCTGGCAGTGTATTAGCTAATGTACTATATAAGATTTTATGGAAGATAAATAACAGATATTTATATAAATATACCACTTCTAACATAATAATATAATTACATAATAGATTTGTGAATATATATTACAACACAATATATTACGTATTTAAATAATTTAAATATTACATTAGTTAACAAAAATAAATATTGTTACATTTCTCTCTTTCCAAATAATTAATAAATAATTCTAAACACTACCTAAATATTAATTCATGTCATGTCATGAAAATGTCATTTACTTGCAAACATTACTCATTTGCTTGTGTGCGTGTGGGCAAACGTAATTACAGGCCGCTTATGCACACATTCATAGTGTTGTTGCTTCAGCTTTGAACGGAATTTTGAATGACACTATCACTCTAAGTCTAATTACCCTATGTGTCAAGATAATGGTTCATAGCTATGCTAGGATCCGATAGGTGGCGCTGTAGTTATCAAATTCTATATTTCTAAATCGAATACGGAAGCGAGTAGAAGAACGACCTAATATTGACCTTATAGATTAATGCTCAAAAGCCCTATATAATAATAATAATACATAGTGATTACGCATATTTTGATTATAAAGATTATATTTTTCATTACAATTGGAATATTTTCTTGCATTGCCTAAAATATCATATTATTATTATTATTTACAAATAAACTGTCTCCAACTACTGACATGATGAAAGCCGATGCAGAGTATTGTCAAAGTGACGCTAAAATTAATATGTAAAAAAAAACAATTAAAAAAAACGCTAAAATAAATAAATACCTAATGACAGTCATTGGGTCAGTATCTTCTTGTTAGAAGAAGTCAGAACTGCCTTTCAAAAATGCTATTTTTACATAGCCTATGGATACCTGAAATCAACTTCAAACAAAAAGACTATACAGATGCATGCTGCACATCTTTGCTACATGTGTCAAACCAATCTACAAACAGTGTGACCAAATGTTATAATATGTACTTTGTTATTCAAAATGATTTCATTAAAATAAAATTACAATTTCCTACACCTACATGTGCGTTTTTCCATGTTTCCATGTTTTAGAGAAAAAGGCCATAAGAGCAATCAATTATTTGTTTTTGTTTTTTGTTTGTTTTTTCGTAATAAAACGTTACCCCCACACTACGATTTACTCCTGTATCGTGGAGGCAGTTTACAAACATAAATTGCACAAGGACAAACATCCAGACCCGGAACAATTACTTGCAGGTCATACAAATACTTGTTCCGTGCGGGATCCGAACCCGCGGCCCTCACCGCAGTAACTCTTTGCTAAGCCACTGCGCCACGGAACCGTCAAAAAACCTAATTGAGCCTAATTTAAAACCTAATTGAGCCTCTTATAGATAAATTTAAAGTAACTAATATATTAACCCCTCAATGTATTAACGAAAATGCAATGTGTGTAGGTACATAAAAACAAAAGTATCTTTTTCCTTACCTAGCCATTCATTGATGATCTTCTGCTGACTGAATTTCGGTCACAGTGGCATGATCTACAGAGACTAGCTATCTATCTGTGCTAGAACAGAATTATTGTGCACAAGTGCACAAGTACTCTATTTTCTCACTCTCATAGTCCAATAGGACTGCAATCCTACACGACAGGGACCAACAGTTTTACATGCTTAACGGGTGTAACAAGTCACTTATACCAGTTACCAGATGGAGTTAGTAGTTCATTCATAAGGCTATATACAGGGTCATTTTTAATTTACTGAAGATCTTTTGGGAATATATTATTTACATCATAACAACAACATCTGTAAGAAAAAAATATATTTCTTCAATTTTTATTTTCATATGAAAATAAAAATATTTTCATTGGACCTTCTAAACGGTAATAGACCTAGTATTAGCGAAAGAAAATGCGTGGCGGAGTAGGGGTGGAGGGGTGTAGGAGGGGCGCTTACTCATTTGAACTTGACCTAATTACCTGTGTCGTCAGTCACCTTTCATGTGCCCGCGATGCTTGTCCTTCCGTTGTGAGATTAATATTGCAAACGTCGACAATTAGAGTCGCAGAGATCATATTTTATACTTACCTATTATAAATTTTAATATTTGTGTTTTTTTTAAAATGTTATTTGCTTATTTAATTATAATGATTTCAACACGATGTGTGGTACTGATATCAAGTGTTAAAATAAATTTGTAATGATGCAGCCAATATATTCCTAAATGGTCTTTAGTAAATTCAAAATGACCCTGTATACGCTTTTACAACAATATTAATTAAATTACAAGTTTGTTTAATATAAAGTAATAAAAATATTACACAAAGATTGCATAAAAAATATTAAATTGTTATAATCACAGGGAACAAGGCGATGGTTACCAAGCTATTTTTATGTGATTCGCATAATTAATTGAACAGCAATATGTATTTTTAAATAGTAAAATGTTTTTAAAAGTTCTGTAGGGTTTCTCACTAATTCTTCCCAGTGCAGAGGCATCCAGACTAGAGTTAAGATTAAAAATGATGCCTAGTAAGAATTATTTATAATCTATATTAATTAAAAATATTCTATTTCTATATCAATAAAAGTAATTAGTTTTTGGACATACTTTAAGTAGCTGACAGACTGCTTTAATGTTTGTTTCTTTTTCTGTATCTAACAAATGGAGAAGCACTTTGCAGAGGCTTTCCCCTAGAGATTTTATTCTTCCACCCTGAAATTTAAATCATTAATTATAATATACATTACAGGCAGTAATATAAAGAAAAAGGAGAAGATATAGTATGCCCAAACATTATATAATCAAAAATTGGACTGTGTGCACTGTGCACACAAACATCCATACAGAATAAGGAAATTTAAAATTATCTGTCTAAATAAAAAATATCAATCAAATTGTTTAATGAATTTTAAGCCACTGCCTAAGAGTCAAACCTATCAAAATTTAGTGCTGAATTTAGCCGTTCCCCGTAGATTGTCTCTAAAAAGGGATATTAACCATAGTAGCCACTCTTGGCGGGTATGTTAATAACCAAAGTATTTTACTATTTAAAGTTGTTATCAGGTAGATGCTGCTGCCCATTTCCTTTTACAGTATCCCTCTCCTGCTTTTTATGACACCCAGAGGATGATATGGGGTAGAGGATTTTCTTATGCTGCCACTACCCGGGATTGTAAATTTAATTCTGCATAATGTTTTTATTTATTAATTACATTTATTTACTACTATGGCAAATAATAAAACAGAAATGTACCTGGCTGTCTTCTAGTTGAGTATATATCTCTGCGATGCGAGAAACATAGCAAATCCCCTCATATTTTCCTCAGATGTCTCAATGCCACTAATTATCTTATTCTCTTCAGCAGAACAACGTTCCAAGAGACATTCACGGAATGTAGATTCTTCAGATGAGGCACAGAATCATACATTGAACAAAGCCGCACCATTAGCGGAAATTAGACTCACCTATTGACTATACAGAAATTAAAATAGAAATAACAATTTTAGTTCCAGGAAAGAATGAATATCATATCTAGAGATTGTTCTAGATATGATATTCACATTTATGATTCATTAAACTATAAGGTGTTAACTGATTTATATGAGATTATATGATAATGTGTTCTTATTTTTATGCAAACACTACTCATTGAATAAAACTATTCTTGTTTTTTTAATTAATTAAATTAAAGATAAGTAAAATTAAACATGATAACATCTGTAATAATAGTTTTATTCAATAAGGTGTTAATTTCAGTATTAATAAAAATAGTAGTAATAAAATATAACAATTGACTTTTTGTATTAAGGTAACTTTCTAGCAGTTAAAATGTTATACCTGGTTAACAATAGCTTCCACAAGAGGTCGAGTGTAGTTGACATCATGTAATGTTAATACAAAGGAATCAACTAATGGGCCGCACAATGTATCAAACTTGCCAGGTTCAAATGTTATCTCACACATAACATTAATCAGATTGGTAAGGTTTTCCTAAAACATAAATTGAAGTATAAAATGAAATTATTACATAAATATTATACTATACCATCCAAAATCTTTAGAAGAACTAACCCTCAAGTCCATATTTTCAAATTCTTCAAGATAATATGGTATATTATCATAATTGTAAGGATTTACATCCTGCGCTTGACGTAGTCTGTCTTGAACTGAGAAACGTTGGGGTCTGTAGGGTGATGGGTCTGTATAAGTCACTGCTTGTGGCACATAATTTGGTGGGTACCACTCTTTTGCATCAGCAGACAGCTTAGATTTTGAAGGTTCGACTGGTAAACACAAAGAAATTTGTTGTATTAAAACATTTATCTGAAATTTATTTGTTCAACTAATGTATATATAGAAATCATACTAAAAGGTTAGTTTTTATTGAAACCACACTAATCATAATGCAACTGATATAGATAAACCAACTACTGAACTTCAATAAGTATCAAGTCGCATCAACACAAGTTATCTGTCAAAGCACGTCGACGTCACCATAAATGAAAATACCAACTTCACCTGAAGTCCTATTAAAGTGAACAAATGAACAATGTATGAGTTGTGAAAGTGTTGATCAAATTATACACAAGAATGTTACCTTTTGCTTCTTCATTAATGTTCTTGGGCCGGCGAAGTTCTTTCGGTGGATTTTCTGGTTGCCAACCACGGCCTCTGCCCCTGGATCCTCCAATCTCTCCGTTATTCATTTCAATCAATGTAATACTTTTTATACTTTGGACAAATGTATCAGTAATGTTTTGATTTATTGCCATAAACGTAAATTAAACTTTATTCGAAAGTAATGATTGGCATAGGTACGTAAACAAAGACGAGTTAGATAAACACAACAAAACGTTTTGAAAGTGTTAATATTCAGGTACCTACATTCGCAAACTAGATGAACCGTGCAAGAAACGAAGTTATTACCATTTTACTACCTTCCTAATTCCTATAAACCAAGAGCCTATCTCGTCTACCACCAATTTTATTATCTATGATTTCACCACCATGTTCGTGATTCGGATTCGTGTTTCACTTGTTTTTTATTAAGATTTTTGGCTTGGATGCTTGTCCCAAAGAGAATATAATCGCTAATTTTAGCATGTCCTTTATACCAAAGATTATAAACGCAGATGAGTAGGTATAATAAATATACTGGTAATATATTCCATAGACTTAGAATATTCTGGCGTACAGTATATTCTAAGTCTATGGTAAGTGTTATGTTTCTTAAACATATGATATTATCACGGAATATAAAAAACAAGAGGAAGTAGCAAAACACATAATTTGTAGCAGAACCACTGTCGCCAAACTCACACATACGCAAGAAAGAAATGTGTACCGACAAGTGTGTACCATTTCAATAATTTTCGCGTGATTGGCTATTAAAAAATAAAAGAGAAAGGCATTATGTTACTCACCATTCACTTGAGTACGAACCATATGATCTTAAAAATAGAAATCATATTACTTTTCACCAACGAAGTTTTTAGAATTAATGAGCAAATTTAGCTTATTAACGTTAGATGTCGCAATAATAAATTCACACTATTATAGATACAATGGTAATAGATATAACGTTGACATTGCCCTACCTAACCTATACTGCTACGTGAATGATGTTAGTGATGTAGTTACTCTCCCTGCCCGGCTAGCATGGGCGGGGGACAAAAATTTTATCCCCCTATTATATCCACTGACAAGAGATAAAATTATCTTGATATGTCAAACGGGGAGAAGTATATCCCCGTTTGACATAACGAGTAGACATATATCCCCCGTCTGTAGCATGGATTTTTTACGTGGTAGAGCCACGCTGCAACTATATTATGGTTGTAGCGCGAATGGGTCGGCTCGACCGGGGTAGGACCACGCTCTCACAGAATATCAGCGTAAAATAGCAGCTTAATGCTGCTGTGTTCCATATGGTGAGTGTAGAGAACCGGAGACCCTTTTTACTGGAAACGAGGCATTCCATCTTATTCCTCAGGGGTGACAACGCATCTGCATTTTGATTCTTAATTGAGGATAAATGTAGATGTCTATGGGCCACAGTACCCACTTACCATCAGGTGGACTGTGTGCTCGTTTGTCACCCTATGCTATAAAAAAAAATGGAGCTAAATGAAAGATAAAAAATTATGCTTTTTTGACATTTGAAAGGGAAGGGTCATTGTGTGAAAGAGTATGAATGTGTAAGCCCAAGGCTGCTATGGATACGAATGAAAGTGGGCTTAAAGAAATTGTTTGTGCTAGGGGTGTACGCCCCAGATATGTCTAAGCCCACTTATATCCGAGAGCAGTTTTGGGACATGGTAAGGATGGTGTTGATGAAATGTAAGGTAAATGAAAATATTATTATGTTAGGAGATTTTAATGGAAGGGTTGGGGTGAAGAGGTCTGGTTATGAAAGGATATTAGGAACGTTTGGCGATGAAAGTATAAATGAGAATGGTGAAGACCTCCTCAACATATGTGTAGAAAATAATATTTTTGTGACGAACACTTTCTTTCGCCATAAGAGGATTCACATGTATACATGGGAAAGAGGTGATGATAGAAGCATGATAGATTTCATAATTGTGGATGAAAGAATGAGGAGCGCAGTTGTAGATACAAGGACGGATCATTACTTGGTCTTATGCCGAATTAGTGGTCTATTCAAGCGTTGGCGGCATCGGACATCTGTGTCTACCACTGCGTTACAGCGTATATGGATAGAGAGGTTACAAGATGAAGGTGTGAAAGAGAAGTTCAAATGCAGACTGAGAGAAAATATAAGTGGTATGGATGAATTGTGTATAAATGATTTAGGCTTGGAGACTGTGTGGTATAATGTCAAGAAAGGTTTGGTGCAGCCACAAGTATGTGGTGTAAGTAAGAGAACGAATGAAAGGAAAAGTAATACGTTGTGGTGGGATGATGAGGTACGGATGGAAGTTGAAGCAAAGAAGAGAGCATGGCTAGATTTACTAGCAACCAAAGCTGGTAATTCTAGCGGTATGAGTGATGAGATTGAAAGAAAAAAGGCAGACTTTAGACGTATAAATAAGAGAGTAAAAGAAGTTGTTGGAAGGAAAAAGCAAGAAAGAATGAATGCTATACGAGACGAGATTGGCTGTATGCTGAATGATGAAGTTTCTAATTTAAAGAGATGGAAGGAATATTTTGAAAGCGTGTTTATGAGTGAAGAGTCGTCTGAACTAAGTGAAATAGAAATTCCGAAAGAAGTGGAGAGAGGTAGGGAGATAAGTGTAGATGAAATAATGAAAGCAATGACATGAAAGCAGGTGAGGCATCCGGATATGATAGAGTATCACTCGAAATGCTAAGGGCTGGAGAGGGAGTGGTGGCAGGCCTGCTGTACACCTTGTTTAATTTATGTTGGGAACTGAAACGGGTACCGGAAGACTGGTGTAAAGCCGTTATCGGCTCAACCGGGGAAGGACCACGCTCTCACAGAATACCAGCGTAAAATAGCAGCTTTATGCTGCTGTGTTTCGTACGGTGACTGTAGAGTACCGGAGACCCATTTTACTGGAAACGAGGCATTCTATATTAGTCCTCAGGGATGACAATGCACCTGCGTTTTGATTCTTAATCGAGAATAAATGTAGATGTGTATGGGTTACAGCATCCATTTACCATCAGGTGAACTGTGTGCTCGTTTGTCATCCTTATTCTATTAAAAAAAAAACATGCGTGAGTGCCGTGGAACACTCGGTTGGAACGAAGTTCCTTTCGTAGTATTTTTTTTATATAGTAATAGGGTGACAAACGAGCACAAAGTCCACCTGATGGTCCACCTATGGCCTATAAACATCTACATCTATCCTCGTTATATAGTATATCATTATTGATAAACGTATTATATTATTGATTAACAAATACAAATAAATGAATTACTAGCGTCTATTGAAATGAAGCGTCATTTAAAATAAAATTATATTTCTTTCATGCCTAGATAAGAAAAAGTGCGAGGGAGATGGATATTATTCCATCTAGCTTCCTTATTGCCGCCAAGGCCGTCTACACTTCGTCAGAAGCGGTCGTGACGGATTTTTTTTACATTCTTTGGCGCCTAGCCCGTCCGATAAAGAACTTCGTCCCAAAAACTTCCCATACAAGTAAATGGAGGATGATTTTTTTTACCCGTCTATTCCATTGTGTGGTGTATCATTGGATAGGTATTTCAAAAACATTGGGGGTGTGGAACAACATCTTTTCGATTTAGGGGTCCGTTTGCGAAACTACCAACTAAACCGCTGTTTTTGGAAATGTGAAAAGCATATAAGATAGTAGCATTTATAATGAAGTTAAAAGGAAAACTATCACCGCTAAGTAGAATTAAGAAGTTAACGAGTAATAGTCGCCAAACTAATTAAATGCACTTGGATTAGTAAAAATTTCGTTACAACTCCATAGAAAATGACCTAAAACTAGCTGCATTATAACTTTGTAATATTATTGTAAACTGTTAAAAATAAACATTTTATGAAGAAAACGACTTATATGCATTACTACTATAGCTTTACTTTTTAATTTGGGGGATAGAGAGGGAGGATCTTTCTTACTTACACTTATTTTTAGTTAATAGTTATTGTAGGTATCTTTCAAAGAATTCATAAAATCATATAGACTCATACATTCGTCACACTCTTGGTTTACGCGGGTGACCCTCAGGCAATTTAGGGTGTGTGGTTTACGTGAACGTTCGTTACGTCAAATATGTATATCTTAGGGTTGCACTGCAGGGAATATATAGATAGATAGTCAACTATGATCATCTTTGTACCTTGGCATGTGAATGTTTTTACATCGGCGGCCCGTGTTGCTTTATGGTTTTGATGTAAATTGTATTATTTTCTCGAAAAGATTTTTAATCTTTTGAATACCACCCTATAAGTCTGATTTGAAAACAAGTCCTTCAGTTACCACCTTCCTATTTGGGACCATTTTATTCGTTATAGCGGTCAAACCACGAACTCACTTATTATGCTCATTATCGACAAAGCCCACGTATTGTGACGGAAACTACGGAACCCTACCTATATTTTGCGTGGCGCGACACGCACTTGGCCAGTTTTATTACTATTATGAACGCCGATGGAACTATTTTCGTCGAAAATATAAAGCTTTGAAAACCGACCAAATTTTTTTTGATTATTTTAGAATGAGCATATATTCATTCGAAGAACTTTTAAGTTTATTATCTTTATATCTTCTATTATATTCTTCAGAAACGATCGTATAAGATGATAATTCCCGTTATTCCTCTGGAAATGCTTGGCCTAACTATCAGGTAAAGTAAAACAATACTTAATTATTATTTGTTTACATTAGTCTTTACTAAAAAGAGAGTCTTCCAAAGATTACAATCGATAAAATTTATGAAAAATGAAAGTCTTCTTCCGTTGAAAGCGTGACTCGAGCATATAATGCTCGAGTTAGAAAAATAAATACTAGGTGAATCAATTTGATCTGGTATGTTTGATGAATGCGGACGTATCCGTGGCGTTTGTTGAGATGTAGCAAAATGTTGAGTTTAACAATCAAATCAAATGCCAAACATCAATGTCAACGTAGAAACCAAACGCAACCGTTGACCACAGACGCAAACAAACAAACAAACAATAAACAACGCACGGGTCAAAACAAACTGGACGAACCTACAATAAAAGTATTGTCGAAGGGCTTGAATTTTCTAATAACACCGCGAAGAATCCCGTACGAAGAAATTATCTGTAGTGTTGAGGATTGTCTGTTTAAGAATAATATCGGCAAGGAGAATTTAGAGGCCATACGTCAAGGCATTTCGTCCTTGTTACGTCGAAGTTCAGCGCCGAAATTAAATCTCCCTAAAGACGAGTTTAAAGCGTTGTACAACTTACGCAACAGACCAGAGCTCACGAGTCTCCGCGCGGATAAAGGAAATGCTACGGTAATAATGGACACGTCAGAGTATAATTTCAAAATACAACAACTTTTCTCGGACGTAAGTACATACAAAAAGATCAAAATAGACCCTACAACTAATACACTTAAAACAACTACCGATTTAATAAAGAAATACTCCGAAAAATTAAATCTTGTCGTGAATTCGACAATACCATCATGTGCCAAACTAGCGAGGTTGTATGGGTTACCGAAAATACACAAACCAAACGCACCACTACGTCCCATAGTGAGCCAGATCGATTCACCAACTAATAAGTTGGCTCAACACTTGGCAAAAACATTGGTATTACAGCGGAGCTGTTGAAGTGGGTGGAAAATCGGTACTTAAAGTCCTTCAGAAGCTCTTTAATTCCGTCCTCCATGGTGGCAATAATCCGGAGGCGTGGAGCAGAAGTGCGGTAGTCTTGTTCTTCAAGAAAGGCGTCACCGCTCTCTTGAAGAACTACAGACCAATTTCCCTTTTGAGCCGCGTCTACGTGCTGTTTTCGAGAGTCATTACGAATCGTCTCGCACGCAGACTCGACGACTTCCAGTCTCCCGAACAAGCCGGTTTCCGAAAACGCTTTTAGCACCATAGACCACTTATATACCCTTCGTTAAATTGTACAGAAGACCGAAGGGTACAATCTGCTATTTTGTCTTGCGTATGTGGACTATGAGAAAGCCTTCGATTTCTTCGAAATATGGGCGGTGCTGCAGTCCCTTCAGCAGTGCCAAATTGTTTGTCGGTCTATCGAAGTGCTAAAGTGTTTGTACAGTAGGGCTACGATGGCTATCCGAATACAGAACCAGAGTACGAAATCTATCCAACTGCAGAGAGGCGTAAGACAGGGTGACGTAATATCCCCAAACTCTTCACCGCTGAATTAGAAGACGTTTTCAAGCTACTGGATTGGAAAGGATACGGTATTAACGTCAATGGCGAGTACATCACCTTCGATATGCCGACGATATAGTCCTTATGGCAGACTTGCTAGAGGACCTAAGCACTATGCTCAATGACCTAAATAGTGTCTCCCAACGGATAGGTCTTAAGATGAACATGGACAAAACAAAATTCATGTGTAACGTCCATGTCACACCTATGCCGGTAGTTGTTGGAAGCACTAAGCTCGAAGTTTTTGACGAGTATATTTACCTGGGACAAATAGTCCAACTAGGTAAGTCCAACTTTGACCGAGAGGTCAATCGATGGATTCAACTCGGCTGGGCAGCGTTCGGGAGATTACGACATCTTCTCGTCAGGCATACCTCAAAACCTCAAAACTGGATTGTACAACCAATGCGTGTTGCCACTGGTAAGTGATGACTTATGGATCTGAGACGTGGTCCTTCACTGCTGGCCGTATGAGGAAGCTCAAAGTCGCTCAGCGAGCTATGGAGAGGCTATGCTCGGGGTTTCTCTGCGTGATAGACCTAAAACGAGCATATCCGAGGTAGAACCAGAGTAACCGACATAGCCCAACAGATTAGTAAGCTGAAGTCGCAATGGGCCGGCTATATAGCCCGAAGATCCGACAACTGACGGGGAAGAAAGGTTCTCGAGTGGCAGCGTCGTACCGGCAGGCGAAGTGTAGAGCGTCCCCCCACTAGATGGAGTGACTACCTGATAAGACACGCAGGAAGTCAATAGATGTAGGTGGCTTGGGACCGTGCTTTGTGGCGTACCTTGGGGGAGGCCTATGTTCAGCAGTGGACTTGTGAAGGGCTGTAATGATGATAATGATGAAGAGTACGATACGATTACATATAGGTACACATACACAATATTAAAATATAAGTACAATAATAGATATAAACAAAAATTTGAAAAATTAAACTTTGAAGGCTCTGTGGCGCAGTAGCTTAACAATGAGTTGCGGTGCTAAGGGCCATGGGTTCGAATCTTACAAGGCACAAATACTTATTTGGCCTACAAATAATTGATCCGCGTTAGTAAACTGCTTCCACGATACAGGAGAAAATCCTAGTGTGTAACGTTAGATAGTAACACTAGTGGGTAACTTTAAAATAATAAATACTCTATAATTATAATGAAACGTGTTAGTATCAAAACAAAGTTTTTTTAGCTACCCTCTGATCTCAATCGTAGTGGGCATCAAAAATATAATATAAATATAATAAAAAAACGTGGTAACAATTTTCAATTTAAATTAACATTAGATTATTTTTTTGCACAATTATATTTTGAAGTTGATTTTAGTTTAGGAATGATCTCGTTTTCTTTTTTAACATAATCATAGAACTGGCCGCATATTTTAATGACAAATCAATATGGATTTAATGTTCTCTACCGACAACCTGTTTCTTTCCTCCGTCCATTGAGCTTTCATCAACGAAAATATTCTTTCTACATTTGCGTTGTGGGCAGGGTATTCAGATTAGCAAGACAAACATTTGAGGAGCGAGACGTGCTTGTGCGCCCATCGGCCTGTACCGCCTCTCACAAGCGCGCACCTCCACAACTCCCGCCGACCACCCGCACCGCTCAGCTCGGGCCATTAGAGTATTTTGTCGATATTGTCGAAAAACGGGACAAATACGGTGACAGTACCGTATATATGGGACGTATGGCAACTCTACATATATAGTATATTATATATGATTCGAGTGATAGATTTGAACCCACGACTTTTTGAGTTCACGGTACGCACCCTACTGTTAGGTTACTATCGGTTAGATTTTTTTTTTTTAATTTGGATGCTTGTCGGTATTCAATTTATGTATGTAAACAGTAAATGACTTTCACGATACAGTAGAAAATCTTAGAAAGCTCGGTAACAACCAAAATATTAAAAATAGATAATGCGTTTCAATAAAACATTTCCTATTGATAATTACAATTACTTAACAACACTGCTAGATTATGCCTATTATTACATATTCAATAAAAGTTAGGACTTTTTAATTTCTCTGGCAAACTCACGCAGTGTTCCTACAGTGTTGTCACATGGTTGTAATAAGTCAATGGTTGTAAAACCGGCGCCAGATACAGCTTTAAACATTTGAACACTTGTTTGAAGCTATGTGTGGCACGGGACTTTGAATCAATGTTCAAATGATTGCACAGAGAAATGCACTTTGCCAAGCGGTAGGTATCAGTTTTTTAGCGCACATCAAAGTGTTCAAAGTCGATTAGTCGACAGTGTTCAAATATTTGCGTAGCCTGCCAGTAGTTAGTTTGTACCAGTTCTGGCTCACTGAGCCAGAACCTCAGATGCCATTCGTATCGATGTATAAAGCTATATCGATGTATATTATATACGTTGGTACGTGAGTATACATGGGCAGTTTATTAGCAGCACGGAATATATAATATAATAAAAGAGAAAGGCATTATGTTACTCACCATTCACTTGAGTACGAACCATATGTTCTTAACAATAGAGATCATATTACTTTTCACCAACGAAGTTTCTAGAATTAATAAGCAAATTTAGCTTCTTAACATTAAATGTCGCAATAATAAATTCACGCTATTATAGACACAATGGTAATAGATATAACGGTGACATTGCCCTACCTAACCTATACTGCTACGTGAATGATGTTAGTGATGTAGTTACTCTCCCTGAAAGTGATCTGGTTTATATCGATATTCAGTATATGATTATTATCATGTATATGAAATGTATTGACTCAAGAAACAGAATTGAAATAAAATATGATAAAATGAGTAAAATTGCAAAAATTATTGGAAATTGTCTTAATTTATTACGTATATCCCCGTAATTCATATAGCCGGCATATAATTAATTGTCTTTAATGGAAATTTATTGATTGTTAGCTAAATTACTTAATTCAGATACTAATGTAGATTATGATATTAAGATCACTTTTATTTCAGCTTCTTTACAAAAGTCGTAAGTATTACTAAACTACTTACTTACTTCTCTGGCTTAGCAACCCTAACAAAAGTTCATTCATAGGGTATCACCCTATAATATCGTATATTTTCATAGAGATCCATTATTTGCAAATTTTCATTAATATGTTATTGAATGAACAGGACTGTGATAAAATTTTATCGAAAACTTTAATATCGGCGTAGTCGCAACACTATCGCAGCTATTTTTATTCAAAATGTATTTACAGATAAACCTTAGTATAACGAAATAAGGTTGAATATTACCTGTAATTAAGGCAAATTGATATTTTGTCCATGTTTAGTCAGGTTTCTATCTAAAAAACTAAAAAAAAATACACGTGCCTTTGGTACGAAACACCTCCATTCAAAATACTCTGTTTTACTTTCGTTTTACACTCCAATATTGCCCAAAACAATATTTTCCCTACACTTAAGCCTACAATTTGGAGTATATGTATATTTTTATTGATTGACGTATTTTAAATAGCACATCTCAAAACTAATAATTATTTAAACTGCACCCGTGTAGTTTAGAAATAAAAAATAGTTAAAAATCACTCACCTTATAACGTCGATATTACTTCAAGTAATTAGAATTGGGTACTTTTTGCAATATGAAAAAACTGCACCTTGCTTGAATATAATTGCACCATCGTTAAAAATGCGTTAAATTCAATATTAACTGCAAAAAGTTAATAGAACAACATGTACAATGTCGACAAAGAGTACATAATCACTAGAATTACGGAGCGGGACTCATTTAGTAAAAGTAAATGTTTGAAAGGGCGCCAAGCTACTTTATTAACATCAAGACATGACATTTAATTACTCCCCATACTTCACCCTATAAATTTGAAGTGAATATAAAAAAATACAGACAGCCGTATTTTAAAAAGCAAATCTCAAAAATAATTATTATTTAAACTGCACCTATGTACCTAGTTTATAAATAAAAAAATAGTGAAAGATTGTTTAGAGATTTAAGATTTTTGAAAAGTTTGGAGATTTTGTGTTATAAAATAAGACAATATAGATTTATCTAAGTAAATAATTACTGTTCTGTATAAGCAAGATTTATCATACCTTTATATATGCAAAATAGGATATAGGCGGTTGCTCTTTTTAAAAAAATTAAAAATTACAATAATTATAATTATTGACATAATTAACTGCAGTCCCAAGGATAGTTGAAGCGAATCAAATCCACGCTCTTTTATCAAAATTGTATAAGGGCAAGCCGAAAATAGATTGTGGAATTTTATTATAGAAGAGCACGCTCATTTTCACGAATAACTTTCGGACCTTTTTGAGGCGGAGCTCAATGCGGTTTCTAGTTTGTCCATCATGCAGATCGCTGATTTTTTTGTACTCATGAATAAGTTGTCTTACGAAAATGATATTGATAGTAATATATAATGTAGCTTCTGTGAGAATATCTATTTCCTTGAAATTCTCTCGAAGAGATTAGCGGTTTTTAATTGTAAATTGCACGTATTGCCCTTTTCTGTAATACAAGAAAATTCTCAAAACAGTAATAGACATGTTGTTTTATTAATTTAAGTTACAAGGAATACACATTTTCGACGTTGTTAGGAAGCTTCTCCTCTGGTCCTTACTCCTTTCTCTGTGGTTGCAAGGTGAGCGATCTTTACCTATTTATTGAAGTGAATAGTTCTTTAGAATCGTTGTAATTTGAAACTCAATGAAACGAAAAAAGCGACACTAAAAAGAGACAAACATATACGTCTATATGATTTAGTCTACGAGAGAATGGGATAGGATACAGTGTAGTAGGCGACAGTAACCTAATGGCATGGTGCAGACAGTGAACTCAAGAGGTTGTGGGTTGTAATCGGCCATTCTACAACTGTCGTGAACCGCTCGTAACACAAGCATTTTTAGCTTACGTTGGTTAAAGGGAATATTAGTAACGTTAATAGCATTACAAGTAATTAAAAAAAAATGTGTTTTTCCTATTATCTCGATCTCGTCTTTGTGCGGTGCTTTAAAGATAGTTAACATACATTTTAATTGGCGCTACGACAAAGTTTTATTCGAAAGAAAATAACCTATTGATTTATTACACTAAAATTTAGGCTCTACATGTCTATAAATAAGGATTGCAACATTTGTTTGCTATAAATTTAAACTATTATCGTATATTTTAAGCCGTATTGTGGTTGAAAATTATCATATTAAAATAATATTCATACTTTAGTTACCATAAGGTACTCGTGTCAATTGTTGAAATTGAAATTGGAGTCTGTTTAGTATTTAATGTAATATATTATGTAAAATAAAATTTTAAATCTGATAACAATATTATAATAAATAAACCCTACAATTATCCTACTCCTGATATTCTGCATTCGTCGCATTCTCTCGAAGTTCAGTTATCTGAAGGTTTCACTTCTATCACGTGCGACCTGCACACATGTTTTTTTTATAAACTACATAGGTGCAGTTTAAATATTTCTTTTATATATACTCCAAATTTGTATGCTGGGTGGGGGTAATTAAACTTCATGTCTTGATGTTGGTAAAGTAGCTTGGCGCCCTTTAAGTTACAGAATACAAAGGTTTGAAATTCCCCCTAAAAAAAGTTTTATATAGGCTCCCAACGTGGTGCTTGTAGTCTACGTGTATAAACACGTGTTTCCTTTATTTAGTATGAATTTGGCATTCTTCTCTCGGTAGAGAGTAATTGTGCTCTGTGTCTAAGGAAGTCCCGCCTCTTAAAACTAGTCATTATACACTCTTTGTTGACAATTAACAAATTTGTTTTTTTTTTTTTACTTTTTGCACTTAATATTGCATTTTATGAATTTTTAACGATGGTGCAATTTTATACAAGCAGGGTGCAGTTTTTTCATATTACAAAAAGCACCCAATTCTAATTATTTGAAGTTATATCGATCTTATAAGATGAGCAATCTTTATCTATTTTTTATTTATAAACTACATGGGCGCAATTTAAATAATTAATATTTTTGAAATGTGCTATTTAAAATACGTCTAAATACGTCTGTCAGTATTTTTTATTTTATATATACTCCAAATTCGTAGGCTGGGGTAGGGGGGGTTATTTTCGCATTTATCACTTAAGCATAGTGTGTGTGTGTGTGTGTGTGTGTGTGTGTGTGTGTGTGTGTGTGGGTGGGTGCGTGCGTACGTGCGTGCGTGCGTGCGTGCGTGCGTGCTTGTGCGTGTGCGTGTGCGTGTGCGTGTGCGTGTGCGTGCGTGTGCGTGAGTGCGTGTGCGAGTGCGTGTGCGTGTGTGCGTGTGTGTGTGCGTGTGTGTGTGTGTGTGTGTGTGTGTGTGTGTGTGTGTGTGTGTGTGTGTGCGCGCGTGTGTGTGTGTGTGCGTGTGCGTGCGTGTGTGTGTGTGTGTGTGTGTGTGTGTGTGTGTGTGTGTGTGTGTGTGTGTGTGTGTTTAAGTGTAAAAAAATTGATATTAACATGATAACCGTGTTGTTGCAGAAATCATTAATCTTCGATGAAAATACCTATAAACAGTATTACTACTCGCTACTCTCCCCTCAAGAAGAGAGTGGATGACATCGTCATTAATCTAAGTAATATCGTTAAGAAAATATCGTGAATAGTAATACAATAATCGTAGATTTTCAAGGATTCAAAAATAGCAAAAATTAATTTATAGTAAAAGAATTTGCTATAGCCACTCTAGAGTATACCAAAATATTCCTAATTAAACCTCCTTACCCGTTCCCTTCACTATCTCTTGAAGAGAAAAAACAAATTTGCTGGATTAAAAAGTATAGAGGGTATCGACGGAGTTTGGACGGAGTGAGCAAACGTAGTGATTGTATTCTCTTTGGGAGTGAGGGCCAAAGGGCTTTGTTGATTATAAAGAGTTTCACAGAATTATCAAGACATATTTGAAAGATAAAAAGATTTTTTTAAAAGGATGTGAAAAAATAAAATGGGTACAAGATCTTTGTGATGAAAATAATACTATCATAGATATAAATTGCTTAGGAGCTCCCAATTTAAATACTCTTTGTGAACTTTATTGTAAAGATACTTTACTGTATAACTGTTTTACTCATAAGAAAATCTGTGCGTTAAAAAATGTTTTATGTATTAAGAAATGGTGTTTTGAAAACAAAGTGATCTAAAGTTTGTGATGAAATGGACAAGCGTGAACTGTTCGATTCATCATATGATGATGAGTTGTATAATCACTGTGCGATGGTTGAAACACAGTTTAAGTAAGTAAAATAAACATAAATTTTGATCATTTTAAACATTTTAACAGTCAACCATTACAACTTGGAAGAGGAATGAAGCGAACTGTTATACGGGACCTCGTAAACTAGGTTTTAAAAAAAAACACTTTTATTACACAAAGGAAATAGTATTATTTAGAAATAGAATTGGTTACAAATTTTAATTGGCCCGGAGTCGAAACTGGCAGACACGCGATGATACAGAGGTGTTAGGGATTCAGCGGTCGGGCAGAGACTGACTCGTTGCCGGGAGCGGGAAGCAGAGGTGCCTTTAAATGATGACAAGACTATTTAGAGGAAATCTATGTAATCAGTTATTATCCATGATTAGGGTTTTCAGCATTGGGAAACCAACAGCCCCGATTTAGAGTAAACTACACCCTTAAAAGTGGAGTTTATGTTAAAGTAAATGAAATATAAATCAGCCGATTCGAAGAGAAGGTCCCGTGTTAGTGTTTGAGGGGTTAATGTCATCTAATTCAGTGTCCCTATTTTCAGGAGTTTTATTTTCTCTAGATCTCATTATTTTCTTGTGTATGCCATTTTCATACATCTTATAAATAATAAAGCACATAATAAAAATTATAATTACAATTGTGATACCTGAATAATATTTTTGATATAAAACAATATGTGGTTTTTCAATTATACTGTTAAGGCTTTTCAGGATTTCAGGATCATCATAAGCTAAGGAATCTAAGTTAACATTCTTAAGATTAATTACAGGTAAGTTTGATACAATGTTATTATACGCTACAATATTACAACAGGAATCATTTAAAATATTAAAATTAGGTACAATAGTTTTCAGTTGAATTTCACGATTTTCATGTGGTGTTAAACGAGTGTCTTTACAGTAGGCGACACATTCAGGAGGTAAGTACAATATACCATTTCCACTAAATTCTATTTCAGTAACTTGGGAGTCATTACATTCAATACTTATTTTAGTTTTTTCAGACATTACAAATAACCATCTATTAAAGCGTAGTGGCTGCCAGATGCTAACGTGACCATAAATAAATTTGCTTTCACAAATCGAAGGGATTGAGGTAAGTACTTTTGTAATAATTTCGGTTTCACAGGAAGGCGTCAGAAGAGGAATACAGTATTGGTGTTTGACAAAGGTAATGATCATTTTTTATTACTCTACAATAATCTAGGTTATCTAACTTACAATACATTGATCTATCTCTGCTTATATCAATATATTTGGAGGATGGAATGATGGTCGAATATGACTCTGGATTATTTTTATCATGAGGGACCAGTGAAGGTAAGTTATGATAAATGTTTAAGTGTATAGCGTTAATGAGAGGGATTTTATCGAGATTTAAAGGAACTGGGAGTTGTTTAGACTCGGGTAAGAATCTGTAGTTTTCGACCAATTCGATGTAAAGTTCTTTAGGTGTTAGGATAGTAGGATACAGGATATTAGATTTGCTAAACATGATAGCATTAATTATGTCCTCAACTTTGAAGGACAAGGCTAGGAGACTATTTTCTATCATGGAAGTTAATTCCAGCATGTGAGATCTAATATCTAGTTCTCTTGAAGCGTAAGTCAGATTTAGGATGTCTTGGGACAGTCCATCAATTGCATTTTTCAGATGGTTTTCATTTAGTTTATATGGTTCTCATAGAGTTTCGTTAAAAGATCTGAGCGAAGAAGTAGTGATTAATATATTTTCCTTCATCGAGAGGGCTAATTTCTTTTGGTCTATTTCTACCTCTGTGATGGCGTTGTCGTATCTGATGGCATTGTCTTCATCCATTGTGCCAAACAACTTTTTTGATACATTGCCTACGAATCCTAGAAGTGCAGACCTTCTCGACTGGCAAGACGTAAGATGAAAGATGGCTTCGTTGTCATGGGCTATAATCATTATAACGGGTTTCAACGGTTCAAAGAGATTAGTACATTCTAAACGATCAAAGACTTTGCCATCATTACATACTTGTTTGGATTTATCAAGGACAAGTCGCAGATTTAGAATATGAGGACTAATAAAGGATACATCATACGGGATAACTACACTAAGATAACTATCAACTAAACTTAAGGAACCTAAAGGGTCGAAGTAGATACCAGGACTGTTCGTCAAGGGCGTAATGAATTCTTGACTCAGCGCGGAATTACTGTAATAGAATATAATTAAAATTAGTATTATGTATATAACTAGGGTTACGTTTCAGATCTAGGAGCTAATTTAACTTCGTCATAGTGATGTGTCACATGACGTCTACTTATGAGTAATGTCAAGGTGTTTCTGCCATTGATTTTTACAACTTTATACGGTCCTTTCCAAATAGGCGAAAGGGCTTTGCGCCAAAAAAAGTGAAAGTTTTAGACGATGGTGTAGGGATTTGAGATATTCTGGATATGTAAGGTCCGATTGTAGTTCGTAGACGGAGTCCGGGATAAAAGGCTTCTGACCGAAGAGGAGTTCGTATGTTGTGAAATTAGTGGTGGAATGAGTAGAGGTGTTATATGCCAACATAGCGGTATAAACATACTTATGCCAATCGGAATGATTTTCGTTGACATAAGATTTAAGATATTCCTAAGTGTGGAGTGACTGCGCCAAGTGCACCTTGCGTTTGAGGATGGTATGAGAAGACCAGATTTGTTTAATTTTCAGGAAGTTGCAGGTTTTTAAATAGGTCTGCGGTGAAGTTTGTGCCTTGATCGGTTAAAATAGACTTCGGGATGCCGAAAACAGAAATAAAGTGCACTAGACATTCACATGTCTCTTCTGCAGTCGCATTAGCGATAGGGTAAGCGAATATTTGGTGAGATCGTCCTGCAACGTAACAATAAATTTGAGTTTATTAAGTCCAGCTTCTGGAAGGGGTCCTACAACGTCGAGGCTGATTCGTTCAAATGGCTTGGTGGAAGTGGTAGTTATTTGCATAGGTGATTTATTAATTTGTCTTAGGGCTTTATTACTTTGGCATTGGGAGCAATTCTTTACGTATTTTTCGATATCTGTCCGCATATTTTTCCAGAAATACCTCTCTTTTATTCGATTATACATTCGCGTAGATCCTAAATGTCCAGCAATTGGAATGTCGTGGTTTTCGCGGAGTATTCTAGGTATCTCGGAGGGTGTAGGGTAAATTATAGTATTGTGATAAATATAAACTGATATTTGAGTATTGTTAAAGATATAGCAGAACATGTTGTATATTTTCGTCCAGATGTGTTTGTCGAAAGGATTTTGGAAATCAGTAATGGCTAAATTTAGATTGGAATCAGTGGAATTACGTAATATATCGCGCATCGAAGATTTAGTAGGCTTTTATAAATGTCTTCATAAGAACTGTTATGAAAGTTGTATACTTTCGTGAATAGGAAATATATTGTTTTTCCCTTGTGATCGAATGAGATGAAGGAGTAAAGAGTTCTTTCCCTATCTAAGAGTTCTTTAGAGTTTTCGAGGTTACTTAGAATTTCTTCTACGTGAGGGTTGGAGTCATCGAGATCGATGGAGGTAGGTATGACAATGATCTTGCAGTTAGTTTTCAGGATACTTTCGTTATGTTCTAGGATGTTAGCGTTACTGTTAAAGTCTTTGTTGCTCATTGTTTTTAGAAATTTGCTATAATTATCGTCACGAGAAGGATTTAGTATGAGATCTGGGGATTTGTTAGATGTGGTCGGTGTAGGAGGATCGTCGATACCTGGTAGTGAATCATCGTTTTCCAAGAGGTCTACAGAAGGTAGTTTATCGTCAAGGTCTAAGGAATCAGGGGGTAATTGGATATCAAGATCGTCAAGAGTAAGAGGGCTGAATTGAGGTGTGGAATTATCTTCATTTTGATTAGAATTGGATGGAATAGGATCAGAGTCTGATGGTTGAACTGGGTTTACAGGATATCGGGATAAGGCGTCAGCAGCGGCATTAAGTTTTCCTTTCTGGTACTCGATCTCATACTCGTATTCCATTAGTTTTAGGCGCCATCTTTGTAACTTGCTATTAGGATCTTTATAATTGAACAACCACTTTAGTGGTCTATGGTCAGTAATGATCTTGAATTTTCGTCCATAGAGGTATGGGCGAAAGGTTTTACAACAGAACAAAATAGCAAGGAGTTCTTTTCTTTTAGTTGTAGTTACATTCACTTTGTTGAGGTCCGAGAAGCAAGGCTATTGGCCTATCCTTGCCAATTGGACCTTGACTGAGTACAGCACCGATAGCATAATTAGAGGCATCACATGTTAGGACGAAAGGGATGGAAAAATCTGGATAAATGAGGATGGGAGCAGAGGTAAGTTTGTGCTTGAGTTCGTCGAAGGCGACTTGTTGTTGGTTTTCCCATAGAAATGGGACATCCTTTTTTAGAAGTTGAGTTAAAGGTTTAGCAATTTTTGAGAAGTTGGCAATGAAACGGCGATAATAGGATACAAGACCGAGGAAGGACTTAATGTCCTTCGGGGATTTGGGAGTAGGAAATTGAGTTACCGCTTTTACCTTTTCAGGGTTAGGTTTTACACCATCTTTGGTTATTTGATGGCCAAGATATGCGACTTCACGTCGGAGAAACTCGCACTTGTCAGGTTGGAGTTTTAAATTGTAATTTCGAAGCCTTTGGAATACTGACGAAAGGTTATCAATGTGAGAATTCAAATCATGAGAATATATGACGATGTCGTCAAGGTAAACAAAACATCGTATGCCTTGGAGGCCAGTGAGAGCGGTATTCATTAATCGTTGGAAAGTAGCAGGTGCGTTTTTTAAACCAAATGGCATCCTTGTAAACTGGTAGTGTCCTTATGGTACACTAAAGGTCGTTTTAGGAGCGTCTTCCTCATTGATCAAAATCTGGTGAAATCCTGACGCAAGATGAAGGGTTGAGAAGTATTTGCTCTGTCCCAGCTGATCTAAAATTTCGGATATTTGCGGTATAGGGTAGCTGTCACCAACAGTGATGTCGTTTAGTTTCCGATAGTCGATAACTATACGCCATTTTTGTTGTCCAGATGCGTCAATTTTTTTTGGGACAATCCAAATTGGTGAAGACCATGGAGACTCTGAATGTTTTATGATTCCCTGGTCGAGCATTTGATCAATTTGTTTTTTAACTTCTTGTTTATGTACCTCTGGGAACCGATAAGATTTTACATTTATGGGATTTTGATCGCTAGTTTTTATTTTATGTGTGGGAAAGTTTATCGCCAGGAATAAAGAATATATCCGAGTATTCAGAGAAAACATCGTGAAGAGCGTTTGCCTCTTCAGGATTGAGGTGGGAGACTCTAAGGAGGTTTAATAGTTCTTGTGTTCGGAGGTAAGAGTTTGTGTTTTTGAAATGACAAATTGTGTGAGTGTTTACTGGATCAAAAGGTTTGGTTAAAGAACTTAAGGGAATTAGTGAAATATCTAGATTTGACTGTAGGGTTATAGGAGTTTCGGAGGTATTGATTACTGATAAGTTAATTCTTTTGTTTTCTTTGACTGCGACTAAGCAATTAGCGATTAGTAAATCTTCATGATAATATTGGTCTAACACGAGTCCTTCTTTTACTTCAGGGTTGGAGACAGAGCATTCTATGACGGTTTCGGATCTGGGAGGAATAACATAAGTAGGTTCATTGAAATGTAATTTTAATTCATTTCCACCTATTTTCAAAGTTTCATGAGTGTAGTCGATTGTGCAGCCAAAAGCGATTAGCATATCAGTGCCAACTATACCATCATAAAGTAAGTTTATTTGGGGTATTATATGGAATCCATGTGTGATACTATTTTTATCATTTATTTTTATCTTGAGGAAAATGGCCCATTGTGGGGTGAAGCTTGATCAATGGGGTCAATACCTTCAGAAATATTACTTCTTGCGATGTCAACTGGTTTTGTATAGAAGATCGTTTTAGTAGGCTAACAGTTGCGCCAGAGTCTACAAGGAGGGATAAGGTAGTGTCCGACACTGAGGAATACACAAGGATATGGGGTAAGCGTTTCTTGAATGGACCAATATTAATTTCATAAATTCTGGTTGCAGGAATGGGACGAGGAACAGTTGAGTCTAAGGTAGGCTTAGCATATATGGAATGATTGATTTTACGTTTGGTGAGGCCGGTGGATACAGAGGATACAGCGGTGCGACTAGGTTGCGAGTCCTTATTGTTAATGAGTACAGAGGATACAGCGGGAACAGAGGATGCAGAGGATACAGTGGGTGTAGAGGATACAGCGGATATAGAGGATACAGTGGATACAGACGATACAGTGGATGCAGAGGATACAGTGGATATAGTGTTGCGTTTATTTTGCGAGTCCCTATCATAAGGGGATACAGAGGATACAGCGGATATAGTATTTCGTTTAATTCGCGTGTCCCTATCGTTAGGGGATACAGAGGATACAGTGGATGTAGCATTGCGGTTAATTCGCATGTCCCTATCGTTAGGGGATACAGAGGATACAGTGGATGTAGTATTGGTGCCTTTGATATGGTAATGTTTTGGAATTCGATGCTTGGGTCTCACGAGACACCACCGTGAGTCCTTTATGCGTTTAAATCATCGTTTGATTTACCCTGATCTTCCGTGTAGTCACTGCTTTCGTTAATATTTACCGCGTGGATTTGAGCTTGATTATTTTGATAGCGTCTTGGAGATAGACTTTGATTATTTTGGTCTCTAAAGCGTTTATTATTGAATTCGTTTCTACAATCCTCGATGTGGCCAACGTTTTTACAATAACGGCACACTCGAGGACCTGAAGTAGACGGCCTTTGACTGTTGGTATTGTTTGAGTAGCCTCGCTGTGTAGGGTTTCGAATTTGTTGGGATTGACGTTGAGGCCAACATCCTTGATTAGGTGAACTGGTATTAATCACCGAAGGATTACGCTTAGAAGAGGTCTGCAATATCTTTTCTTCGGATACAGCGAAGCCAATGGCTTCTTTTAAAGTTTCAGGGTCACGGCATCTGACTACCGTTGACAATCGAGGATTTCAGCCACTTATAAATGTATGCAATGCTAAATCTTGCATTGCAGCGACATGGCCAGTCAGTTCACCTTTCTTTTTCGTGGGTATTGAAATATTGATTTCGGTTAATAGTTTTGATAGGCATGTCTTTACGCGTAGTGCGAACTGGTTGACCGTTTCACTATTAGTTTGACAACAATCTTGGAGATCCGAGAGTAGTGCAGCGTAATGTTTTTTCTCGCCAAAATGGTTTTTGAGAGATTCCTCTAACTGTTGCCAGTTCTCGAACTCTTTAATGGAGCACGCACTTTCAGCACGGCCTTCGAGTTGGCTTAAAATATATTATGTCTTGTTGAGACGGTGACGCAAGGCTTATTGCATTTCTGCAATTATTTAAAAACGCATTAAGTTTTTCGCGGTTTCCATCAAATATATTAATGAATTTACTTAGAAAGTTCATGTCGATTTCTTTTGTTTCTTAAGACATGGCAATAGGCTCGTCCTTAGGCACAGCGAGTTAGTCAAAACAAAGATAACGCGTGAGGTACGGAGTTGCGATTAGAATGGAATGTTGCACTATTCTCGGAAGTGAACGATAAAGAAATAATACAATGGAACAATGAATGATTAATTAAATGTTACTAAGTCTAATACTTTAAAACTCTTAATACTTTAAATTAAATTGGAATTTTGCGATGGAACTTTATAGTTAAATCACTGACACTTTTTTCACAACACGAATAATAGCTTCGATGTAGAATGAATGTACTTACAGGAGCACTGCAACTACGACGGCAACACGAACCATTTCGTAGCCAGGCGAGATCACCCAAGGTGAGTGATAGGTCTTCGGAGTATGCCCAACAAGGCACGTGAGGGTCTGATAAGGCCAGCAGGATACAGCGGTGTTTAATGTAGATACAGCGACACGGGATGAGATCGGGATTTAGCACTTTTTACCGACACAATCACACGTAGATATGGAATTTATTTTATTTAATTTTCACTGAATTGAGGCGTTCCGAGGATTTACTTATTTCTTTTAAATCCCTTAAGCTTCCACCAATGTTATACGGGACCTCGTAAACTAGGTTTTAAAAAAAACACTTTTATTACACAACGGAAATAGTATTATTTAGAAATAGAATTACAAATTTTAATTGGCCCGGAGTCGAAACTGGCAGACACGCGATGATACAGAGGTGTTAGGGATTCAGCGGTCGGGCAGAGACTGACTCGTTGCCGGGAGTGGGAAGCAGAGGTGCCTTTAAATGATGACAAGACTATTTAGAGGAAATCTATGTAATCAGTTATTATCCATGATTAAGGGTTTTCCCCAGCATTGGAAAACCGTAACAGAACGAGCAGCGAAGAATCCAAGATCATCAAAAACCAAGAACGGAAGAAGAAGCGTTTACCTCTGCAGGGAACAGTGTCGGTAACGATGATCAAGTGGGATGTCTAACGTGTCATATATTTATCAAGAAAAGGTATTTAGCTAATCATTTTAAAAGTAATGTTCACAAAAAATCTTTTAAATTCACATAATTCTTTATCAAACGTTAGTGTTATTGAATCTGCTTTTGGAAATAGAATGTTAACTTATAAAATCAAAAGTAGAGTAGATCGTTCGACACGGGTAAATTTTGAAACTCCTGAACTATTTTTAAATTCTATTAAAGATGATATTTTATTTTTAATACAAGAGTGTATTCATCAACACATAATTTTTAAAGTAAATTTCATATTGCATGCTGATTTTGTTCAACAAACTAAAGATACGTTCGATTTTCAAAAATTTAACTATATTATTTGTCAAGTGGATGACTTAAATATTTTTTTTCATCTTTAAATGATACAATTACTAGTAAAATTAGTGCATTTGAAAAAAAAGATAGTGGATGGAGTCTAAGAAACATAAAATCTATAGATATGAATGTTAATAAATTTAACCCTTAAAGTAATTTCTTCATACATAGATCTTCCCTCAGACATAAAATTAAAAAGGCTGTTATAAATGTAAAAACGAGAGATTATTTTTGTTTTAAATGGGCTACTTTCAGTTATATTCGTAAACAAAAACGCGAATCGGGTATCATGTAACGCTAAACATGCAATAAAATGAAATTTAATGGTATTTTTTCCAGTTAAAATTTCTGACATAGCAAAAGTACAGAAATTAAATTATATTAGTATTAATATGTTTTTGGTTAGAATATATTAGGAAAATATAGATTACCAGACCTGCTGGTAAAATAATAAATAACCAAAAATTTTTAATGTAAACTGTTTGTCGTTATTTAGAAACAGAGTTAGCAGAACTTTTTATGATTTTGATTGGTACACTCAGAAGTTTTGTTAGGTGTTGGTTTCATAATCATGTAACCTGGAAGTTCAGAACACCACGTCATATACCAATATTTTTACAAACCTTAGCCACTATGATGCTCATTTTATTGTTCATGCATTAAACTTTGTGATGAAGTCGAAGTTATCCTCAAAATAAAGAAAAATATATATCCTTCTTTTTCAAAAATAAAAATGAATAACTATGAAGTTATATTGAGATTCGTAGATTCATTTAAGTTTTGTCATATAAATTAGAAGAATTAGCCAACAATCTCAATAATGATCAATTTCAAGAATTACGTAGAAATTACCTAATGATGAAGCTTTCATTCGTTTAAAACGGAAAGGGGTTTACCCATATGAATTTATGACTAATTATGATAGTTTAATTAACGTCGCTCCCTGAACAAAAAATTTTATTTTTACAGCTCGCAGATTCCCATATTTCAAATGATGATTACAATCATGCTAAAGATTTGGGAACACTTTGGATGTTGTAATATGCTAGATTATTCAAACTTGTATAAAACACACGTTTTACTTTTATCCGATGTATTTGAAAACTTTAGAAAGCTATGTATTATACTTATGATTTAGATCCTGCCCATTATTACACAGCTCCCGGTTTAAGTTGGGATGCAATGCTAAAATATACAAAAATAGAATTGGAACTTTTAACAGATTATGAGAAAATTGCATTTATTAGATCAGATATCAGGGCTACTACAAATACATGGGGGATTATGATGCAGGGAAACCAAATTCATATATCACATATTGTGATGCCAACAATTAATATGGTTGGGCTATGTCTCAATATCTTCCTACTGGTGGATTTGAGTGGGTAAATGCGAATACAGATTTTAATGTGTCTCAGACATCGGACTTCGGTTTTATTTTAGAAGTTGATTTGGAATATCCAGATGAAGTTCATGATTTACATTCGGACTTTCCATTATGCCCAGAAAACATTTGTGTAGGCAATATTAATGAAAATAAACTAGTCCCAAATTTAAATAATAAAGATAAATATGTAATTCATTACAGAAATTTAAAGCAGTGCATAGAAATGGGGGTTAAATTAACTAAAATTCATAGAGTTTAAAATTTAAACAGTCTCCTGGTTGAAAATGCATAGATCTAAATACAAAATTAAGAACGTTAGCAAAATCAGATTTTGAAAAAGATTTTTATAAATTAATGAATAATTCAGTCTTCGGTAAGACTATGGAGAATATTGAAAAAAGGGTTAACGTAAAATTAGTTACACACTGGGAGAACCAGGGTAAAGCTTTAGGTGCTCAAGATCTAATCGCTAAACCACAATTTCATAGTCTTTCAATATTTTCGGAAGACCTAGTTGCGGTTCAGTTGCGAAAAACCTAAGTTAATATAATATAACAAACCAATTTATTTAGGGTTTTGTATTTTAGATATTTCAAAAACATTAATGTATGATTTTCACTATAACTATATGATTAAAAAGTTTAGTAAAATCAAATTATTGTATACAGATACGGATAGTTTAATATATCATATATTTACAGATGATTTTTACACTGATATAAAACCTGACCTTTCCTCATACTTTGATACCTCAGATTATGATACAAATAATATTTTTGAATATCCAAAATTTAATAAAAAGAAATTAAGTTTTTTCAAAGATGAAAATAATGGTAAAATCATGAAAGAATTTGTAGGTTTACGATCTAAAATGTATGCTTTTAACTTAGGGAATAAGACTATAGCCAAGGCAAAAGGGGTATAAATGTATCACTAAAAAGATGACAATGAATAGTTATAAGTCTTCTCTATTTAATAAAAAAGTGCAATATTATAGTATGCTTAGATTTAAATCATTAAGCACACTTTTACACAAAATTGAATAAGATTGGTTTATCATATAATGACACAAAGAGGCATATTTAAGATAATAATATTGAAACATTAGCTTAGTCATTATAAATTGCCAAGTGTTGATAGTTTTACTTTTATGCCTGTGTGTAAATAAAATTTGTATCGATTGTAAAATTATGATAATACTATAATGTGACGTAGAGTTTATTACATATTTAATTATTGTTTGATTGTAAATAATTTAAGAGTATTGTTGTTTCTATTTGTGTGTGTGTGTGTGTGTGTGTGTGTGTGTGTGTGTGGTATGACGGCATAACGGCGGCGTCGTCGTACGCCGGCACAGGAAAACTGTAAACAACACGTGCACCGATCACGCCACTCGGCGCGCCACTCGATTTCCCCCACCGCCCCACTACTCGACTTGTTTTGAAACGGGTATAAAACGACCGCGCAGCGACGGAGCGGGCCTGCGCCCCCTTATCCCTTAAGGGGATCGCATCAAATCTCGGTAGAAATGCCACTATGTTATTACTCGGTATATATACCCGTGTAGTTGCGGGTTAGAATACCCATACCCCATATCTTCCCGTGGGTGTCGTAAGAGGCGACAGAGGGAAACTGAGGCAAAAGATGGGCAGCAGCATATTTCTGATAACAGCAAATAACAATAAAAAAACTGCGGTTGCCAACCCGCTCGCCAAGCGTGGCAACTACGGCAATATTCCCCCTAATGAAGAAAGTTACAGAGACGGCCCTCAGTCCCGGCGGCCCCGCTATTCCTGGCACGGTGGCGACCATGGTAACGGCGGGGCAGGGGGAAGAATCTCGGTGGAGGTTCGGTTGCCACTACGACGACTCGACCTGGCAACTTATAACGCACGCACTCTGAGGACTGACGAGAAGATCCTGGAGCTGGAAGAAGAGATAAGTTGCGCTGGAATATTATAGGATTATCCGAGGTCCGAAGAGAGGGGAGGACACGGTAATCCTCGAATCTGGCAACTTGTTCTATCACCGGGAGGGCGACCATCTGTCCCAAGGAGGTGCGGATTTATCATCCACAAGTCTCTCGTTAACAACGTTGTAAAATTGGGAGTGTCGACGAGGGTTGCGTACCTTATACTCAGAATCACCAAACGGTATTCGAAGGTCATACAGGTTTACGCACCAACGGCACACCCCAATGAGGAGGTGGAGGAAATGTATGAGGATATCTCTAGAGCCATGCATTCCTCTAAAACCCACTATACGGTGTTAATGGGAGACTTCAACGCAAAAGCTAGGCACAAGAGAGAACGGGAGCTGAAAGTAGGAAATTCGGATTAGCAACGGAACCCAGGGGCCAGCAGCTGGCCGACTTCACGAGAAAGAGGACTCTTTATGATGAACTCTTTCTTCCAGAAACGGCCCCACAGGAAGTGGACCTGGTCGAGCCCCGACGGTTCGACAAAATGAGATTGACTTCATTATGACGACTAGACGCCAACTGTTCAGTGATGTCTCAGTGATCGCGAGGGTGAAACTGGTAGCGATCACCGAATGGTTAGAGGCACACTGAACCTAAACGTTAAGTTGGAGAGGTGTCGTCTAATGTCAACGCTCCGTCCCTCGTGCTCTAATCCAAAGTCCCGAAACTTTCAGCTCGAGTTACAAAACCGTTTTGCCTAGAAGATTGCAATGCAGTTGACGATATGAATGACAAGCTCGTGGAAACTGTCCATGCGGTCGGAGCTAAGTTTTGTAAGACCCGCCGCAGAAGAACACAAAAACTCTCCGATCACACTCTTAATCTCATGGCTGTTAGACGGGAAATGAAGCTGCAATCTTCAGTAGATTTGATAGCATACAGGCAACTGAACAGACAGATCTCCAAATGCATGCGGCGGGACTTGCGCAACTTCAATACAGCTCGTATTGAAGAAGCGATCGAGCGGAACCAGGGCTCCAAAGTCTTTGCCAGAGATCTGTCTGCCAGAAAGAGCCAACTGTCGAAGCTGAAGACTGAGTGTGGCAGCGTCGTTTCCGGGGCCCCTGAGATTTTGAGTGAGATTGAGAGGTTCTATGGGCAGCTGTACACATCAGCGTTGGAGCCACACGCAAGTGTGAGTAACGATCCAAGAGCGAGTCTTATCCGACACTATTCCGATGATATCCCGGACGTCATTACCAATTTATTATAATAAATGGACTATAGATTATATGAATATCTAAACGAAATCAAGAAATCTAAAAAAAATGAGTGGTTGTGATATTCCGTGTTCTGGTTAATGTAATATGGGAAAAAATGCGTGTAATGAATCATTTTTGCAGTTTCTATTAAAAGAAAAATGGTTTTTACCAAGATAACTTATTATATACATATTATATTTATACTTATTTGTATATTATATATTTATTACTAAAAAGGGATACCACTGAGATTTTTATCCTATTTCTAAAAGTGTTATATCATATAACATGGTTCAAAGACACCGTGGAACGAAACGCTATTTTGTCATTGACTTCCGTGCTGGGTAATAACCGACGGCCATATTATCATAATATAAGCATCATATCTATGTCTGTGCCGGCGGCCGGGTATTAATTTATGGCATTGACATTCGTCACGCTGCTGTTTTTTTGTTTGTTTTTATTGAAAATTGCATTTGGAAGATCAGCATACACTGAAAACAATTAAATAATATTTGTGGATTTCAACGCACTGTGCGAAGACAATAAATAGCCGAGACAGGAGCAGATGTGCGCCAACTTTTATGTTTGTGGATTTCTCAGAGGTGAGTATCTTATCTTATGGAATGCGAAGAATTCAACTGTACAAACCTGAATTGATTTAAAGTTTCAAACTTTTGTGAAATATATCTTATTTTGTCACTCTCGAGTTCTAGTCCAAAATATTATACTACGAAACAAAAACTACTCATTTCGTTTATAATGTATTACATTTTATTTTATTTTACTGAATATTGAG